>JAJHUR010101124.1:0-19779 GCA_027495735.1 Lutjanus campechanus | reverse complement strand
AAATCAAATGGCACAAAAGTTGCTCAGATTAGCACGAAATTTGGTGAGCATGATGTGGAGTCTCTCCCGAGGCCAGCCATAAAGCTTAGTAATGTTTGGTCAAAGTGGGCGTGGCTTATTACAAAAAAAAACACATTCAGCCTTTCACACTTCCAGTGCTCTTCCCATTACAATAAAGCAGCGACAAACGGGCCCTCACAGCCTGCGCATGCCGGCATGCAGGTGAACCAGATTTACGATCGGATTTATTCGCGTTCCGTTGGTTCCGCGAGAGCCGGGGGCCGAGTCGTGCGGGGAGGCTTGGCCCCCGTTCATAACTGCTTGCAGTTCTAGTTATTATTATTATTAACATCTGTATTTACTATAAACTAAACCACATCTGTAGAAGGTAGCTCAGCTCTATTTATGTGAATTACAGAATATACTTAGCGTTTTTTTTTTTTTTGAGTGTTACACCAAACTCCATTCAAAAAGCAGGTGTTTTATGGTAGAGCCATATTTTTTCACAGCAAAAACTTTAGTTCTGCCATCACTAGCACTCTTTTCTGAATTACTTTGATCCACAGACACAATCGGCACATGTCACTTTCTTATTTTTCTTACTTTGGTAACATCACGGAGGCGTGGTTGATCTTGATCAGGGGCGTGATGTATGTCTACTCTCAACCGTGCCAGATAATGGAGGGTAACAAGTCTCAACAACACACAGGCTCCTGAAAGCTGCTCCAAAGAAATGAGTGACGGCTCGGATCAGCAAATGTATTTTATTGTACATTTACAAAACAACAAGAGTACAAAAAAGTCAGTCCACAGACATTTTTTTTGTTTGTTTTGGAAGGAGTATATGCAAATTTCATCTCACAACTGCAGCAAACAGTCCCTCAGACGAACAAGGAGCGGGGACGGGAGAGGAGCCGGAGGGGTTACAATCAAACTTTTATAAAGCCTGTCAGTCTGCTGGCACACCGGAACGCTTCGCTGCAGAGGAACCGAAGGAAACATAGAAAAGTCTGACATTCTTAGCGGACTACGTGGGTGCAGGGATCCCGGCGGCGGGAGGGAGGCCTCCTTCCGGGAGCGAGAACCCGCTCGTTTTGGCTTTTCCTTTTCCGCCCCTCTCGACCAGCAAACACACTTTGTGCTTCATATTTTCTGTTGTTTTGCCATCACAACAAGAGAGTGCAACAGTAGTTTAATGCGTTTCCAAAAAGGATACATCTTGACAAAAAGGTTGGCACATTCAAGAAGACATGAGCTTTTTTTTTTTTTTAATAACAGACTTTTTTTTTTTTTTAACATTGTTTTCTTTTTTTTATCCTCATAAATACAATATACGTCTCTTTCCCTGTATCCAGAGCCCACAAAAGAACAGTACAGACACAGGTATTTACAAATCAAGGGAGAGGAGTGAACTTGATAGCTCATAAATAATCATAGTAATACCAAAAACAGGATGGAAAGTCCTTTGTTCTTTCTTTCTTTCTTTCACAGCAATGACAGAGTCTGGTGTCCTGAAACCAAAAACTTGTCTTCTTGTCCAGCTCTTTGTGTCCACGGTGGAGAGATGGGTGGTGATGGAGGCATCGAAGGTACACTGACGGAGTCACTGGTGTCCTTATCTCATTTCCTGGGAAGGGAGAAATATTTTAACATTAATAAAAACTCAGACTTGTACTTGGAACACTGCTTTACTTTGATAAATCAAGGCAGGCGTCATAAGCCTACTTCTCCAAAAGTCTGTCCACGAGCTTAAAGGGACACCCTGCCCTCAAACAGTCTTCTCCGATGGGACACCACCATGATATAAGCCAAAGAATCGCTCTCTTCAAAACAAACCAGACTCCATCGGCAAAAATAAGAATTTTACCCTGCTGAACACAAGAGTTTCTGATCTACCACTGCCTCGATCTGTTTGTTAGTTTGTGTTACTGTGTGACTTTGGTGAATCTGGACCATCCTTTAAGACAGAAGTCACACAATGATACAAACAAACTAACCAGCTGAGGCACTGCTGGACCATCAACCAGACTCCTTTGGCAAAATCAGTATCAGTTTGTTCAAATTTTCAAATTTGTTCAAAGTTTTTCATAAAATTGGTGCCGAAAAAAAGTATTGCTCAGGAACCAGTAACAAAGTCAAGGTAATGGTATTGGTATTGAAATTTTTTCAGTGATACCCTGCCTTAGTATGTTGTGTATCGGCTCAGTTAATGCTTGATCTTGTACATTTTTGCATGTGTTGTTTGCTGTTAAGTGCTTCTTAATATCAGCTTTCCACCATGTTCCAGGGGCAACGTGGTGTTGTGTATCAAATATACATGAATCACAAATTGTGAGTGTTGTAAACCACACAAAAGACATGTTTTACACTTGGAAGCAACATAGTTGAGTGTGCAGTAAACTGTCGATGGCTCTTTATAATTCATGTCCCTCGGCGGAAGTCTGTTTAAGAAAGTACACTGAGTGTTTTATCTGCTGCTGCACACACAGTTTGCTATAGCACATATTACAGGTGCAGTGAGCCATTCTGGAGAAAGACAACTGACTGTTATGTCTCATTCCTAGATTGTTTCTGCCAGCAGAAAGCATCGGTATTTTACGCCCTGGGAATGAGACTCAACAATCAAACGACCTCTCTCAAGAGTTGTTAACGGTGATGGAAGTCTCCCATCAGGGGCTAGGTTTTCTAAAGCCTGAAAACAGAACTAAGAGGAGGAGCAGAGGTCCAGTTTTCTCTCAGACCACTTGAATTACATTATGTTTAAAGGTTTTTGTGGAACTTTTGCTCAGTGACGCCAAAATTAAACTGCCTTCCTCAGCTTTAAACCTGATATCTAGCATGTAAGCGTGTGTTTAACAGCATAAAAATCATAAAAAATCTCAGAGAAGAGATGAAGCCTGCAAACAGAACATGGGGAAGGGAAGCAGCATTTCATTTCAGCGATGACAGAAACTGGCAGCTCTGTCGTGGATTTATGTTCTTGTGAGAACAGGGACGCCCGAAGGGTAGCGAGTCTTTTCTGAAGTCTAAACTGCTTGTCAAGTCTGTGTTCTTTTTTTCCCACCTCTAATCGGTCACAAAGAACGTGTTGCTCAAATTAAAAGGATCAGTTTTGCATGAGCAGTGTTTGGTATGGTGATGTTGTGTCTCTCTTCATTCATGCCTCTCTAATGCCAGTTATTCCACATTTTATATCCCTCTTTTATACAGATGTGTATTGTCGCTGATGGAACAGACCCTCCATCCCCCGACTTCCCCCTTCTCAGACTGACCGCCAGGGTCAGAGGTCAGAGATAGCAGTCAGCAGCACCACAGGAAGACGGGGTAACCCGACCCAGCCTTCCTGTGGAAACACCTCAAACTTTATTGCAGATTACAGAGGTCGCGCTTTCATGTCCGAGGCAAGGCGTGAAAAGGCCTGTGTGGGTCAGTTAGGGAGGAGGAGGGGGTGAGGTCTTCCTTACTGCTCCACAGGGGGGGGGTGACCTGAGAGGCACGAGATACAACGGAGCTCTGTGTGTGTGTATGTGTTGACAGTGAGTGAAAAGAGCAATTGTGCGTTGTGTGTCACTTTTACAAGTGGCTTTGCTACATTCCCATGTCAGATGTGTGTTGAGGTCGGTGAGGAGTGACCCAGGACAGGGCCATCCTTTCTCTTTCTACACACGCAGGCGGATTTATGGAGATGCCTCAGGTTACAGCATTAAAGTTAACAAGAACAGCACTAAAACAAAGCATCAAAGCTGCAACACTCTTCACTTCTCGTTAAACTGTGCTCCTGTTGGCCCACTCTGTTTGAAGTCAGTCAATCTCTTAGTCAATTCTAATGTTTGTTTGTTTGTTTTTTGCTAATTATGTTTGAAAAAACTGAAGTGAATTCAATTTCCCTACTTGAGTAAATATACTTGCAAAAGCAACAAGGAAACTCTGGAGGATCATTTTGCTTTTGCAAATACATGAACTCATGTACTGTACTTACACACAGTTCTGAGGTACATTTACTTTTACTCCATTACTCTTTCAGAAATACATTTATATTATTATATATATATATTATTACATTTATTTAACAGTACTAGTTACTTTACTAATTCAAATTCTATTGCTAAAAGATTAACATACAGGTACATTAATTAACATTAGTTAAGGCAGTGATAAACATTAACTAACTAATTATCTAGCAAGAATTTACTCATGTAATTTGTTCATGTTAACTAAGTTTTAATTTAAACATGATCTAATAGTTTATAAAGCTGCTATTAACTTTAGTTCATACAGTAATAAGAATAAACTAACAGTTAATAAACAGTTAACCAATTGTCTAGTTAACAATTTAACAATGTAATTTGTTCATGTTAACTAAGGATTATTTAAAATGATTTAATAGTTTATAAAGCTGTTATTATCTTTAGTTAATCGGTAAATAATTATAAGTAATTGCTCTTAATCTTTAGTTAATCAGTAATAAGCATTAAGTAACACTAGTACGTGGTTGATAAATGTATTATAGGCATTATATCTCACTGAGTTCACAGCTAAGTTGTTTCAGAAAGAGAAAAGTGTTTTTATCAGTGTCATTTAAAGGCATAATATGCAACATTTTCCTTATAAAACAATGTATAGACTCATATAAACATAACCCTTCCTGTTATTTCGCATGAGCCACAAGATATGTGGTGGTGTCTGTATATGGAGAACCTGCTCTATTCCTGTAATTTGCATTATTTTCTTGTGTTTGTGACACTTTACCAACTCAAAACATCAGTATTTAACACCCAATAATGTTTATGTATATTTACTTATCAAGCTTTCTCTGTGCAGGCTTTTAATGGGATATTTTTTCAGTGTGGTTTTGCGACTTTTACCCAAGTAAAAGATTTGAATAAACTGATTAAAAGATGATAAATCATTATTTTTTTTCCACTACTGCACTGTGGGTAATCAACCCATGAATGAATGTTCAAAACAAGAAGGAAAATTGGATGTTGAAATAATATTACAAATATTGTGAAACAGTAATTCGAAACAGAAAAAATAGGAACACCTATAAGCAAACTGAGGTTGATTTTTAAAAGGGAGCAGCAATTTTTCATTTTAATATCCAATTTCCTTTCCAACTTTCCTTTTTTTAAACATTTAATAATAGCCTGGTTATTCTAAGAAGTAGAGTAAAATAATGATGACGAATTTCTCATCCATCCTTAATTTTAATTTGCGGTAGACTTATTATCAGTAAGAAACCATCCTATCCTGCAGATTTATTGTGTGTATTTCTTGTTGTGTGTTTCTCCCTGACAGTGAGACACTTCTTCAGTTTTTTCTGCACTTGATCAATACAGATAGATGCAGCAAGGCGCTGACCTGCCTATCTGGAGTGACTTGGAGTTCAGTGTCTTGCTCGAGGACACTTGGACATGTGGACAGAAGGAGCCCGCCAGGCCTGCGATTAGCAGACAAAACGCTCCACCTCCTGATCCACAGCTGTGCAAAGCGATTCTGACTTTTCCTATCAGCTCCTCCACCTCTGCCTACCTGCACTAATGCTGAGGGACGTGTCAAACACTGTTTGTAAGTGTTGCCTCACTCGCACCAAATCCCCGCAGAGCTTCCCGTTCGCCTGGCACAGCTCGTTCTGCCATAAAAGACAGCAGCGCGTCGCGAGGGAGCCTGCAGGGGGTGCATTTAAAGGAGCGCTCCCACAGTGAAGTGCGGCTTCAGAAGTGCACTCCAGAAAGAGCAGTGGGCGTGCACGCTTAACATTGTTTCTTACTGTAAAGCCCATCCTGAGCAGACGGTAATGGTAGATCTGTATGTATGAGCCTGGAAGCATGTTGGTGTGTGTGTGTGAGTGTGTGTGTGTGGGCAACAAGGGAATGTAGAAGCTCTTTTCATGCGCCCGCACGCTGTATAGGATGATGTGTGTTTTATGGAGCTGAAGTAATGATATGTAGATAAAACTAAACCACATGAACCTCTCCATGGCAGGAAGACTCTTTGTTCCCCTGCTCATAAATATCTAAAAGCATCAATTATTAAAACCATTTGAGGTGAAAAGAGAACTGTTTTTCATGCATAAAACCGCAGTCAAATCATACAATCTTGAACATGGATGTATCCTCCTACCTCGTTGTGTTTTCTGGCCGAGTTGAGCCCCCGGGAGCCTGTGGAGCCTCTGGACGAGGAGCTTCCTGTGGTTGAGCAGTTACTGGACATCTGACTCCTGGAGAGGTAGCCGGCCTTGCTGCTGTACGCCATCATGTCCTCGTCTGAAGAGGGAAGGATCAAGGAGACAAAATGGGGTTAACAGTGAGGGTGTTTAGTCTGTTGAAAGGGCAGCTTAATGCTGGAGAAATGACAGTTTAGTATGCTAATACGTCCTTACAAAGTCCTTCTATCTGTGCGTGATTCAGGCGTTGGATATGGTCATTAGCTGCAAAGGGATAGTTTGAGTCATTTGAAGTGGGACTGATGGGAAACTGCTGTTATATAAGCCAAATATTGCTCTTTCCAAACCAACCAGACTCCATTGAGAAAATCAGTCATTTTACCTTGAAGAATGTGAGAGTTTCTGGTCTAAGAGTGCTTTAGTCTTTTAGTTTGTTTGTGGTAATGTGTTACTTTGGTGTTTCAAAGGGTTACTTTAAATTAATCAAATTCACAAAATAACACAAACAAACTGACTGATCAAGGCAGCGGTAGACCAGCAACTCCCATGTTCCATGTTAATGAATTTCCCCTTGGGGATTAATAAAGTATTTCTATTCTATTCTATTCTGCAAAGTAAAATAAGTGATTTTCGCAATGGAGTCTGGTTGAGCGACAAAGAGTGATATTTGGCTTATATATAACAGCAGTTTCCTGTTGGAAATGGCTGTCTGATGGCAAGACAAAGCAGTAAAACTGTTTGTAATATAGCATCAGCCTTCAACAGGGGTTCACTATTTTTTTCCACTTGCCTCGTCGTAAAAATAGTTTATTTCATTTTTACCACTTGCCTGGTTGGGCAACTGAGTTGCTAGATTCACTAGCCCGAAATGGCTTTTTACTTGAGCCAGGAAAGTGGGAAATCCTTATGGTTGCTGCTGACCCTGTCCACAGCATGCTGGTACTCCTCTCTGCTTCTCCAAATTGAGGGCATGCCAACCGTCATCTATTGCAGGTAACACACTGATTATGTACCCGCTTCACTATGACCCCACTTCAGATAATCTGAACTATCCCTTTAAATGAAAACATGAGGTCAAAATTGGGAGTTCTCTCTTAAAAAAAATGATTTTCTGCTACAGGAGGCACCACGTTGCCTTGGGTTTTCATTTACGGCCCCCAACTTGGGACACGTGTGGTTGCTATGCAACAGTTGCATGTTATAAATCTTGTAGTCCTTCATAAGGAATGATCTGGAGACCAGTCAGGGACACAAGTGTTTGTGTTCCAGCCGGTCCCATTTCACTCCACTGTGCAACACGGGAGCAGAAAATACTGCAGTGCAGTAGCAGGGCATGATACAGCAGAAATGTGGAGCGCGGTTACAACAGTGAGCAAATTTGACTCGATTCAGTGAAATATACTCGCTGTCTCGTCGTCCCATTTCTACAAGAAGTTAAATATTTCAGGAGGAACACACGCTGTCTAAAATATTACACTCTGCAGAACTTTGTCTTACTGTCGCTGTGTCTCTGTCCCGAGCCTTTTCGCTGCTGACTGCTGCTGCTGTACTCGCTCCTCTCCAGGGAGGACAGAGCGCCGTTCATCGCACCGCCGGCCTCTGTGCACCCCTGGGGGCCCTGCAACCTGTTCTCCTCTGGGGGCGGCTCTGGAGGTGGAGGCAAGTCTAAACCAGGGAGGAAAAAAAGAGAAAACATGCATGAAAAAATGTTTTTATCAGCTGTGTTTTTCAGTGGAATTTTTATTGTCAGGTTTGTGTTACATAACAGCTTTTAAAAAAAAAGAATGAGAGCAATTTGTTTTTTTGGTGTTTGTTTTTCTGCACATAACTGAGAGAACCAGAGACGCATTGTTGTTTTCCTTTAGAAAACAGGGGCAAATTTAAATGAACACCGACTTTCTGCTTGTTAAAATGAGGGTCCTGACTGTGTGAGTCAGATGGTGAGCTGGTTATCTGGTAAACATATGGCGTGTGCAGAAAAAAGACAATCTGTAAGATAAATCCATGTAAATAATCAGGAATTCTATAGCCTCACATGTCGCCTTTGTATCCCAGTTGTAGATATTCAATCACAGATGGTGTTGCAGAATATCTGTGCTGGGTTATTATTTCATTCACCGACAAAGAGCAATGAATAGTGACAGAAAAGAACCGTGAACATGATTTTCTCTTTCAGAGTAGAGCTGCACATCCAGCTACTGAGAACATTTGATGTCCTTTGACAGCGTCATTGTCACGCAAAATAATACCTTCTTGAGTAAATGTCAGTAATGAAAAACAGAAAAATGTTATCGTTTCCCCTCTCCCCGAGCAGAAATCCACTCACCTCCTTGTATATCTCTTCTGTACGCGGAACTCTTTGACACCTTTTTCTTTACTCGTGATTTTTGGTTGGGAGGAGTGCATGTATCTGCTGGGGAGCGACTGTGCACTGTTAGAGGGGGGAAAAAAAAAACACAATCAGAAAGAGAACAGACGTGGAGAATTTCATGTATTCATGCATATGGCTTATTTAAATGACAAACAGCAAGTCAACATGATTCTGGGGTGCGTGCAGATACGTGATTGTTCAGCTTTCATGATCTTGTTTGCTAATGTGCCTTTGTGCGTGCGTGCAGGCGCTGTCGGTCACTTTACCGGGTGTAGTCGCGCTGCCGTTGTCTTCATTGAGAGCCGGCCCCTGGCTGTGGAGGCAGCGATGGGCAGGACTTTGGCACTGCAGCGTGCCAACCTCTGATGAGCCGTGATGCTGTTGGCCGGAGAGGTTGGGGTTGGACTGGGTGAGCGGCGGGCTCGGCGCCTGGGGGACTGGCACTGGACCGCAGGGTAACCTTCTGCTATGGGAAGTAAAAACGACATGTCACTGGAGAGAACAAATCAGGGGAACAGGAGGCTCAACCTTTGGTTTAGAGTGTGGTTTGCAAAAAAAAGAAGGTATAAATTGTCTGCATGTTTTTTAGCCTCCGTTTAGCTGTCTCATATTTTGCTGTCTGTTTGAATTTTATCTGCTTCATTGTTATTTAAACGGTTAATTTCACATGTGGCCGAGGGATTAGCCATTTGGCTAACAATGACACATGTGGATCAATGTGCACTGTCACTGTAAAAATAAAACAAATGAATAAATTACAGGCAATGATGTAGTTTCCCCTGAAAAATCGATAGTGGCTGATGTATGAAAATGTGCAGCTACAGAGGCAAAATACATCATGAAAGACGGACACAGTAGCTGTGAATGTAAGCCATTAGCCTTTAGCTACTGGTCAAACCAAATGTAGCATCAAACCAGCTCAGTGTATTAAACAGAGCAAGAGTTTGTTTTATGGTTTGTGAATTTTGTGGTCACACTTTCTAAGAAGGTTATTACAACATTACAACATATTCATAAAGATATATAAAACTACTTGACAGGAATATTTTGTTTTGTTTGCAAAAATTTCTATGATAGCCACGTTCATAAAGCATTATAAGCACATTCTTAACAGATTATAAGGCATTTTTAATGCTGTTTACAATCATGCAGGTTACATAAAACATTATGACATTAAGTGGTGAACATAATGTATTATAAGTATAATATTCATAATGCTGTATGTCAACAGTCGTAGTCCTGCATTACACAGCACATTATAACTACCATAACTTTAGCAGGTTCTAAAGACACACGTAACTGCTGTAACAAATCATAACAGGTTATAAATCCTAAGTTTCCTAAATGTAATAATACATATAAACGTCATACAGCAACTAATCACCTTATACAGTTCTGTCACTTTACTTAAGCTAACACAGTCATGCTATAGTGTATTATTGATGTTTATAAGGCATTATTCAATTTCATATACTTAATACTTGCCAAAGTTATGGTAGTTATAATGTGCTGTGTAACCCAGGACTCTCTCAGGTGCTGTTGTCACTTTGGGATGGAGGTATAAAGCATTATGAATGCTGAACTTGCATGCTGAATGCATTATGTCCACCTTACAGTACTTTATAATCCTTGTTATAAGCTGTAATGCATGATTCTAAACATTTATGAAAATGTTTTATAGACATTATAGACATGACCTTCACAAAGGTATTATAAATTTGTCTTTAAAAAGTTACAGAGCCGCGTTTTACAGTGAAATGTAACATTTTACAATAAAAGAGTTTTTGATTTATTAAATGATGCTAAAAAAGAACAGAGAGGAGACTGATTCACGAGTGTTATGGAGGAATTTCTCCATATTGACAGTAACAGCAACTGCAAAACATCCATCTGTTAACTAAGCAGTAAACAATGGATAAGTGAAGCCTCAGACAAACATGAGGATTCCAAATGAAATAACCTTCCTTCCACAAAGCAGAGAGGAGGTTTGCATTCAGTAAATCAGATGCAGTGTGTTGGTTCAGGAGGAGAGTTCAGGGTCATGACTTACTGTTGACATAAACAGCGGATTCAAATTGGAACACAACCATTATCTACCAGTCATGCACATACCGTGACAGCTGCTGGCTGTCTAGCTGGTTGAGGCGGGGGAGGTCGTGCGGGGCTCGGCTCTCCTCGTGAGGCGACGGAGTGAGCGTGGCGGTGGACTGGTGACTGTAGGAGGTGGCGGGAGACGAGGCGTTGTTCCTCTGCGGGGGACAGGGCCCGTCCTCGCAGCCCTCCATCAGATAGGTCCTCTCCGGGAGGGGGGGGCACCACTCCTCGTCGGAGCTGCAGAGAAGACGATGCAGCGTGAGAGAGACGCGGCCGGATCTCATCTTTATGTGTTCTTAAAGGATATTGTTGAGGGGCCGCCTGTTGTCTCACTGGTGCCTTTAATTCCAGCTTGATATGAGGCTATTTAAAGATTAATGCTGCTCTTTCAGGCTCCACTCAAGTCAGAGGGCCTTGCCGTCGGCAAAACTGCAGGAGGCTAAGCTTCCACCTGGGTGGGATTGCAGCTCCGAGTGTGATGCTGAGCGATAGTTTGCTCTGAGGTTGCAGAGAGCAAGTGTTAAGGAGGAACACAGCTAATTGTGTTTTAAGGGTGGAGAAAACAGCTAAATCACTAAAGCAATTGACCACAGCTGGGGTAATTGAGTTGTTAAAGCCAGAGGCATCAGAGCCACGCTGGCTTCCATACTTAATGTGCCTGTTAGAGGTGACAGTAAGTCTAAATGATGATGTAGCAGTCTAATACTAATTTATAGAGCCGTGTGTGTGGGAGTCTGACTCACCCCAAGTCCATGTCCTCGTGCTCCGGGGGCTGCTCGTCCTGCTCGCACTGTTCCAGCTCTCCGATGGGCGGAGGCGGGGGCAGCGCCTCCATCCAGGTCAGAGACGGGGTCTTGACAGCCTTCCCCATCGCCTTCTGCTTGGGCTTCCCTATAAAACAGGCAGACGGGAGAGAGAAACACAATGATTCACCTGGAGAGGATACTCTGTCACACTGAGCTCATTCATCATGAGCACGATTTGACACATTTCCCAGCAGGCCTGTGGCTCAAAGATATGACTATAGGTGTGGGAGTAGGGCACAATGGAGCAGCGAAATGAGATTTTTAGAAGAACTATTTTCACGTGACCCTTCGTGAAAGCTTCCTTTGCCTGTATGCAGCACTGATGCTGAGTGAAGTGAATTTATTCACAGACACGAGTGCACATTTACTTGTGTACTGTACTTTATTTGATTATTATTTTCTTTTTTGGAAACTTGTGACTTTTACTCAATTATATCAGAAAGGCAAATACTGTGATTTATACTCCACTGCAATTATATGAAGGCTCCTGTTACTTTGAAGCAAAGCTTTGAAGTTTCTTGTCTTCTCTAAAATGTGATAGGTCGTATGCTATGTAAAAAACAATCACAGTAAAACTATTCCTCCGGGGTCAGTCAAGTTCAAAATGCTTGCTGCATTTTTTTGAACAGTTCCCTTTGAACTCGGCGCTGGTAAGAGCAATGATGGATAAAACAGATAAAGATGACGATTCCTCCCTAGAGCACCCACTGCCACATCTGAAGACCATGTTTCATATTTCTGAAATGAAGAAAGATTCATATCGTTTTAAGTGTTTGCTTGACTACAAAAATTCTCTTTCCAATCTGAGAAAGCATGCTGAAGTATGTTAGGGATTTTTATGGATTATTGGTATTTTTTGGAAATAAGTGCCTCACTGATCATTTCAACTCTGATGGAAATAAATGATTATTGATATATGTGAAAATATAGTAGAAAACTATTGACTAATAAATGCAGAATATGAGAAATCATGCTGTCATAATAACATCTGAAAAGCCAAAAGATAAACAAAAAAGAGCTTTGATATTTAATATCTGGAGGCAAAGCTGGAAAAGGCTAAATGAGGATCAGTGACTGAATAGTAGAACTGCTGCTGCCAGACAATGCATTGCTTTTAGAATCTAGCTCTGCATGCTGGGAACTAAACAGTTGTAACACTAAGATCTGCCTGTACTGAACAAAGACAGTAAAGGTCATGTTCACTGTGCCCTCCTCACCGTTGCAGCGGTCCGGCTGTGCGTACTGAGCTCCAGATGGTCCCGGCTGGGTGATCCAGTGTCCGTCATCCTGCTGCTCGCCGCTGAGGGCCGGCGCCTGTGTCTGGTTTGTGAAGGGCATGATGGAGGTGGAGGCGTAGGGGGTGGTGGAGGTGTGCTGGGCGTAGGTGAAGCTGTGCAGGTCCTCGCTGGTGGCGTCGATGGTGCTGTAGATGGGACCTTCGGTGGAGCCGCCCATGCTGTACTTCTCAGTCTGGTTCAGATAGTTTGAGATTCCAGCTTCTGCACGGGGGTGGAGGGAATATTTAGCACCATTTTCTTGCTTTATTCTAAGTCCTTTAGCTTGGTTTTGTTATGTTGAATGCTTCTATGTATCAATGACGCTTGTCATTACAGCTTTTACATAAGCACAATAATACAAAAACAAAGTAGTCTGTTGAAGCAGCATCCTACCGTTGTAGTATCTCTCAGCTGTGTCATGATTGGCTGTGCAGCAGTTGACGGCCTCTTTGCCGCTGTGGACCAGGTTGGTGGTGGGCCAAGAGTCTGCCAGCCACGGGTAGTTGCCCATGTTGCCTCCCAGCACGCCGGGCCTACAGAGACATTCTGGCATTAATTTAAGAACATGGCGAGACACAGTACAAAAGCAACAACTGTCCAGATGGAGATACAAAGAGCGGCAAAGAAAAAGCTGCATGAATAGACCAGTGAGAAACATTTGCAATTATCAGTCCAGTCTACTGATGACTGTGAATTCAGACAGAATACAGATACACAGCAGAATATAAATGTTGGTATAATTTAATTACCTTCCATTGAGTCCTGATCCCTCTCCATGAGGAAAACCAACTGCAGCAGACAGAGAAACACAGAGAGAGTGATGAGGAGGGTTGGTTGTGACATTTTGTGGCCTAATTGCTTATATTTAAAAATACCATCCTATTTTTATATGTTAGTATAGTGTGTGCAGTGTAGTAAGAAAGTATGTAAGTCAGTAAGTGAAGAAGCAGGTCAGCAGTAAGTAAATAAGAGCATAAGTAAGAAGTAAGTAAGTATGTAAGTAAGTAAATAAGTGAGTAAGTCACTCAGTTGTAAGTAATCAAGTAAATAAGTAAGTAGTAAGCAAGTAGTAAATAAGTATGTAAGTAAGTCAGTAAGTGAGGAAGTACTAAGGAAATAAAAATGTTCCTAAAGTAAATAAGTAAGTAACTAAGTATGTAACTGAGTAAGTAAGAAAGTATGCAACTAAGTAATTAAGCACATAACTAAATAAGTCAGCAGGTAAAGAAGTAAGTCAGTAGTAAGTAAGTAAGTACATAAGTAAGTAAGTCAGTAACTAAGTAAGTAAGATGGTAAGAATAAAAGTAAATAAATAAGTATAGCAGCATTTCCCATTTTGGGATCAAGTAATCAAGTTGAGAGTGACTCAGTCTGTCTATCTACCATATTATGTAAGATCAGCTGTTCTTATTTCCACAGAAATGTTTTCAGTTCCATAAGGTTTGATGTATCCACTGTGTATCCACATTAAACCATGCATCTGTTCCTCTGAACAGAGTCTCTCATGGTCAAGTAACACGTGCGTGTGAGAAAGCACTGCTGCAGTAAATAGACACAATACACGACTAAGACCTTATGTACAGGATGTAGAGATGTTGAACAAGTACTCAAGGCCAAATTTAACCAATGTGAGGAAACATTGTGGCTATTTTTCCTGTTTTTATTAAATGAATCACACTTGCTCCCAGATGTATTTAAATGTGAAACGCTCCGGGCTACAATTGAATGCCACTTTAGGTAATTTGCACGACTTCTGCCAGAAGTGCCAGGTATCATATCAGACAGCAGCCAGAGAGAGCCTCGGGTCAATAACAAAAATACCATTCCACATCTTAATCAGTCCTCCTGACCTGCGGGTGTGTAGGCGAAGGAGGCGGTGTAGTGGCTCAGCTCCTTCCTCTTCTTGCGGCGGCAGTAGATCCACACGCTGAAGCCCATGAGGATTACCCAGCAGGCTCCGCCGATGCCCGCGATGAACGCCGGCTGCTTGACCACGTCAGTGATCTGCTCGGCCAGGCTCACGCTGCTCTCCTCGCCGCTGTCGCTGGTGCCGCCACCGCCGCTTCCGCCGCCGCCGCCTGGCACAGAGGGCTGGTCAGCCGGCGGCTCTGGAAGAATAAATTTACCATTTTCGTTGTTGACCTGTTGTTTTATTCATCTGGTGCATTTCATTTATTTATTTAACTCTGATATTTCTGAGGACAAATACAATAATCCATCCTAATGAAGCCTAAAGCTGGTTAGAAATAATAGAGATGGTGCTATATATCCGTCAACTCACTGATGAGGACAGACACCGGCTGACTGCGAGTTCCAATGCCGGCGCTGGTCACCGCCGCCACTTCCACCTGGTAGAGCACGCCGGGCATCACGCCTTTCAACATCGTGGACAGCGTGTTTCCGTCCACTGTCCTGTTGATGTAGTAGCGCGTCTGGTTGTCGCCGCCGCCGCTGCCCACGCACCAAACCTGGTTGGGATGCGCAGAGGTGGAAATGAATTTGTTATGCAGATCAGTTCAGTCTCTGGTACGGTTTTAGATCCATGTCGGTGTACGTCGTTCCTCAGCTGAGAGCGTATTTGCATTTTCCTTCACTGATGAAATAGCTTAACTATAGGCTGCAATATTGGATCTGTTCAAAACGACATCAAAGCGCAGTCAGATGTTCCCTGTGTTAAATATACAGTAGTCATTGAACTTCAGCACCAACCAGTGTGCTGTTCTCTCTATTTGAAGTCTTAAAAACACAGCCGTTTTCTTCTCCTCTGACAAGGAATGAAAAAATATTAGGGTCATCTTCCTGAGTTTGAACTGCAGCCTCTTCTGCTCTGTCCACAATCCCCCAAAAACCTTCAAAAAACTTCATCTAATCTACATATTTTTGTAGATATTATAGAATCATTTCAGGAAATCTCATTACAAATCTATTAACATATGTTGACGTATGTGTTGCATGCACAGAGAGTGACTTGACTGGGCTGAGGTGTGTTTACCCTGTACTCCTGGATGATGCCGTTCTGCATGCGGCTGGGTGGAGGCTCCCAGGAGACGCTGATGCTGGAGCTGTTGCTTAGCTTCACTGTTGTCACTGTAACAGCTCTGGGCGGGGCACTGGGGACTGTGAGAGGACAAGGACAGCATTCATTTCAGTGCATCAACATCCTCACAGTGAGCACAATGAATGGAATAACTGTTAGACAAACACATGTACTGGTATTTTGCATTTCAACACACTGAGATGTGCACAAACACCCCATGTCAACGATCTTCACACAATACCTCCAAAAACAAGATAAATAGTAACATTGATAATGAATCTAAAAAAAAATTATATTAATAACAATTAAAATATAACTTTAAAAAACACAAAAACATGCATAAATCAAAATGAATTAGTAATGAATAGATGTAAGAAGCATATTACAATGAAAAGTCTTACAAAGCTGCTCTACAAAAGATGCCTTTGATGATGTGGTCATATCTCTAATACTAATATGGCAAAATTGCACCGTCTTACTTTCCAAAACGTGTTTCCCTTTATTTTACATAGGCCTTCCCTCCTCTCGAAAATTTTTGAAACATATTTATTCGTTTGAAAGTTGAACTTTTAGTGTTATTGCTGGGCACAAGAAAAAAATACATCAGGTGAGGATGTTTTTTGAAAATAAAGTTGAAATGTCAAGAATAAAGTCAAAATGTTGAGAAAAAAGTTGAAATATTGGGCAAAAAAAAGTCCCAAATAACAAAGGCAAAACATAAATTGAAAAACAGTCACGAATGTAGAAAATTAAGTCAAAGTGTTGCAAAAAAAAAAGTTGCAAATGTCAAGAATAAGGTTTTTATGTTGAGAAAAAAGTTGCAAATGTCAAGAATAAAGTCTTCATGATGAGAAGAACAGTTGCAAATGTCAGGGATAAAGTCAAAAGGTTGATTTCTCTCTCTCTTCCACCCCTCCCACCACCCCTCTTTCTTCCCCTTCTCCTCTTTCCCTCTCAACCCGACCAGTGCCGTCAGATCACCGCCTACCATGAGTGATGGATCTGCCGAGGTTTCTGCCTGTTAAAAGGACGTTTTTCCTCGCGGCTGTCGCCAAAGTGCTTGCTCATGGGGGAATTGTTTCAATTGTTGGATGAAAATATAATTCATTATTGAGTGTGGTCTAGACCTACTCTGTATGTAAAGTGTCTTGAGACAACTTTGTTGTGAATTGGTGCTATATAAATAAAATTTGACTTGACATTAAAAAGATTCCAACGTCGAGAACAAAGTCTAAGTGTTAAGAAAAAAGCTGCAATGTTGAGAACAAAAGTGATGCGGTATTTCAGCTTTATTGTTGACATTTCAACATAATTTTTAAAATATATATATTCAAAAAAAAACTGGACTTAATATGGAAGTTTGACTTTGAGTTTCAACATCTCAACCATCTTTTCATAATACCTAATACTCTTCAGGTGGAATCTGGGAGAACAGAGCAAGAACATGCCATTTGGACATTCTGGTAATTTGGCTGACACTGTGATAATGTGTATTGATAATTTGTTGTGCAGGTCCAAAACCTGTGCTTCATGTCATACCTGCTCATACTGAATAAAATACTGATTAACAAGTGAGAACTAAACATTTAAGCTGCAAAAACGAAACGGCTCAAGGCGAGGAAAGTGAGGACATGTACAACACAAGTCCAGACACATGAAAGTGAGCTGTAGCAGGAGGGGAAATGAAGTTTTATCGAGCGCTTTAAAAAGTTAATAATGTTTTTTTTGTCAGACTAAGCTACTCAGGCAGGTCGATCCAAAGTCTATAAGTGCTGATGGCAAAAAAAAACAAAAAAACGCCTGCTTTCTTGTTTTTAATCTAGAGTTTGCATCAACCAATATAAAGCTGCTGTGAACCTCAGGCTGCAGAATTTGCAGTGTGGAGGCTGAATTTAATGAAAATGGGGATCAATATAAATGAACCCAAATTGCAGAGGATATAAAATTAACCCCAAAATGAGATAACATTACTGAGATTCATGTGGTGTCAGACGGGCTAATGAACAGCCATTTTCAAGGCCCCTGCAATGTCAAAGAAAACCTGGCCTAGTTTATTAAAAGAGGTTTTTCTTTCTTTCTTTGCGGCGCAGACGCCTTTCAAGAGATTTAATACCTTCTTCTGGGGTTCGAACCAGTAATGTCCGGCTGTCCTTGCCCTGGAATTCATCGAAGTAGGGACGGATCTTTATCTCGTACTCGGTTCCTTTGAGCAGGCTGGTGAGGACGGTGCTGCGCTCGGAGGGGGAGTTGATGTCCTGGAGGAGCCAGGTCCCCCCGCTGGGTCGGTAGAAGAGACGGTAGCCCTGGACGAACTGGGACTGACGGTCGACCTGGGGGTGACATAGGAGGGGAAATCACAAAAAGGTGGACCCTCAAACGTACCTTCACTGAATAAAACAAAAGCTCCACTCACACTCCAGGACACTCGGATGGAGGCTGTTGTCAGCGTGACGGGGTCCTGCAGCTGGACGGCCACCTCTCCCAGCTCCCTCTGCACCTGCCTGTGGTCCACCCCCTGACCCGTGGGACTCACGTCTGAGGGAAAACACACAAATTCACTTCTCCTTAAGAGCGCTGCTGCCGGTGCATTAGCACAGTCATGTTTTATTCGGCGGCAGAGAAGGTGCAGACTGACCTTGCGTTCTGACGGGCTCAGAGATGGGGCTCGGGTCGCTCAGGCCGTAGGCGTTGACAGCTCGGACGATGAAGAGGTAGATGGTGTTGGGGAGGAGGCCGGTGATCGTGTGCGTTTCCATCTTGACCATGTCGGCCACAGTCTGCCACGTGCTGCCCGCTGATTGGCTGTAAAAGGACAGAGGCGGAAAAATTATGATGTGATATTTTCCAACCAAATTTGATCTGAAATCTAAGACAACACAGGCACGAACATATCATCTCAGCTTTAACTCTGCTTTACATGGCTTTTCACAGCTGCTGCTTGTACACTGAAGCCTCCTGCACATTAACATTTATAGAATTATGCACATGACTGTATGTAATATGTCATGTAGGCAGCACTTCACTGTTCTGAGGTGGAGCAAAGTTTTTATTATTTTATACAAAGATGTAACTAATGATTATTATGCAACTTTATTCATTCATTCATAAATCCATAATGAATGACTGAATTATTGATTGATTGTTTGGTTTGTAAACCATTAGGGAAGAAAAAACAATATCCTTATATGATTACAATTATGGCCATCTGCATTCTTCTGCATTCGTTTATTTTGATGTTTACAAATGCAGCTGTTATACTTATATGTAAAAATGTTGTTTACATCTATAACAGTTGTGTTTACATTTGCAGCTGTTATGCTTATATTTAAAACAGCTGTTTACATCTACAGCAGTTATGCATACATTTAAAACAGTGAATGTTTAGATCTACAGTGTTTATGTTTACATTTTCTACAACAGTTCTTTTAACTTTGCATTGTCTTAGTATTTTTTTGCACTGTCTGTCAACATCTTAAGCCAGACCTGAGGAATCCTCTGGGACCAGCCCAAAAAAAAAATTACATGATAGCACACATACTGTATACTTTATGTAGCCCTCTGTAGGCCTATGTATGTTTATGTAGTCTTGCATAGCTCTGTGTAGTCTCAGTTGTCCTGTGTAGCCTCCATGCAGCACCATGCTCCTGGAGGGACGTAGTTTAATTTTTCTCTCTACTTGCTTTATATGTTTGAAAAGTCAATTAAGACAGTCTGCAGTCTGATTGGTTTATATGTTTTTGGGGGTTTTTTTGTACAGTATTTGTCTACAAAATGTGGAGTATAAAGCGGTGCAAAAAGAATATACTCAGGTAGGGCACAAGTACCTCAAATTTGTACAAGACTTCATTAAATGCACATTCCACTACACAACTACATACACAAAAGCGTGGTTCATACTGCACTGAGGAGTGCTTTGCGATGCTGATTTGAAGCGCAGCCACGCAATTAAACAATGCATGAGAAGATCTCCAGGCGATAGCAGCATCTATTTTTGTCTTTCCTCTAATATTTCTTATCTGGTAAACAAT
>JAJHUR010101123.1:3949-26763 GCA_027495735.1 Lutjanus campechanus | reverse complement strand
CTACCCTTTATAAATTATTAATACAACAAAATATTAACTCAACCTGCAACACAATCAGCACCACCTGCAGAATCTCATACTTGGTGTTCATTGTTGTTGTTTGTCTGTGCTGCATCTCTCAGAGATCACGGTCCAGTCAAACAGAGCAACAGTACTGTTTTGTTTTAGACGCTCTGTAAACAATATGAAGGACAGCAAGTAGTAGACTCCAAATCAACCACTGTCAGCAAATGTGAAGTATTTAATGGTATATATATTTTTAATACATCAAAAGAGCTCAGCTGGAAAGTGACAAAGAACCATCCTCTGTTGGTACATTGTTGCACCTGCTGTTGTACAGTACACAGCACATATTTCTTTCAGACCTGTTGGAGCGTATTACTGGGGTGTATCATGGCTGCTTACTACAGAAAAAGCAAGGATATATGTGAGCTGTTTATATTCAGTTTGACCCAAAATGAGTCTGAGGTGTCTGTTATTTGATAATTCCCCTCAAATACTTTAAATCTAAAGTAACAGGCCTGTGTTGACAGTGCAAGGAGTAGAAAGTAGAGATATTTGTGTTAAAATGTAGAGTAACAGTAAAAAGCTGTGAAAAATAAATACTCAAGTAAACCTGAAAACTCTGCAAACAGCAAGTGTTTTCAAGCAACAAATGTAAATGACTGACTACAGAAAGAAAGAATTAGTATGTACAATTATACAAATGTTATTATTATTATAAAATGATTTTTATTTAGATGTATGAACAATGACTTTCTTCTTTACCTAACGATAATTGTTTTTAGTCTGCTGAACTCAGACGTCTGAGGTACCTAATGGGAATAACTCATTCTTTGATAAAAAGGGATTTTTAGGCCTCAGCTCGACTGTGGAGTGGAATGACTCCGCCTGATGGTGAACGTACGTCCTGTCCTGAAATAGTTCTCAATTTCCTCCAGTGAGCGGCCACGAGTCTCTGGGATGCACACGGCGTTGAACAGCAGGCAAAGCACACACACCACCATAAAACACAGGTAGGGGACGTAAAGTCCGTAGCTGTCCACCAGGTGTGTGAAGGCGTGTGTGAGCATGAAGGCTGTTAACCAGCTGACAGTCACACACAGACCTGAAGCCACGCCCCTGGCAACCAGAGGCAACACCTCTGACATCAGCAACCATGTGATCGGGCCCCATCCCATGGCGTATCCTAGGAGACAACCAACAATGTGATGGCAAAGCAAATAGCTCATAATAAAAGCAGGTTATATCACAATACAATAAACACAAAACATCATATAAAACACTTTGTTAAGGAACGGTCACACCATGCTGTGCTCTGAGTTTTTTAGATGCTGGTGCATTCGATTAATTGGCTGAAGAGAATAATGTCGTATGAAAAAGGCACTAAAATGATTTGTTACCAATATCCTTGAATCTGTATTATTGTATCACTGTGTATCAGAAAAGTTTTCTTAATTCAGTAAAGCATGAGAGAACATGATTGAAAATAATTCAAAACTAGCCAAAACACAAGGTTTTATGAGCATGAGGAGATTGACGTTAACGTGTAAACAGACATCAGTTAATCAGGCTTCCAGAGCTCAGTGTGACAAAATGACCCGAGGACATAACAGTTCTTAACTTGTTGGAACAAGTCAAAAGGTAATTAGCAGCATATGCTTCGTTAAATACAAAGACACACACCCAACAAATCCAACAAACAAGCTACACCTGTGTTTAGAAGTTAGTAGATGGCTTGTACCTGGGCAGGGTGAACTGAAACGAACCAAAAACAAGACTTTGAAGCTAAGCTAGTGGCTCTGCGAAGCAGCACTCTGGTGTCACGATGCAATAAGCTTTTTCAATTCTAATGTCAGCATGCTAACATTAACCAATGTTCAGCTCAGTTTAGCATGTTTTTTGCAACCAGCAGAGTCGCCTCCTGCTGGCCATTAGAAGAAAAGCAGGTTTAAGGTACCTCTGCATTGGCTTCACTTCTCTGCAACCACTTTTCTAATACATGATTATGATTCATCCTTGAGACGCCTTTGATATCTGCACATTTCATGGCAATCCATCCAATAGTTCTGACTGAAAGTGGTGGACTGAACATCTGACATTCTTATCCATAGAGCTACACTGTTAGCATATCGAAAAGCCAAAGCTATGGTTAGGTAAAGCATGGATTTCAACTCAATGAATTGCTTGCAAAACTCACCAAATATAAACACCATGGTGCTGATGACAGGAACGATGCTTGCTGAAGTGTTTCCAATGTCATTATGGGAGCTGTAGTCCAAACTTTCAGTGATATTATGAGGGGTGGGGGCTGGAGGGCAAGGTGTGGTGTGGGAGATCATGGTCAAAGTCAGAGTGGACAGGAACATCAGCATGCTCGACGTGTACAGCAGGGCCTTACGTCCCGCCTTGTCCATCAAAAAGGCTGCCGTGGCAACAGAAAAGAGGCGAACTACACCCACAAGGGCAGCAGCATATCTGACAGGCACAGAACAAGGACAGGTCAGTATTTGGAGCGTCCTGGGACTGGTTAACAGACCAAACACATTTGTGATTAAGACTATTTTTATTTTGTGATTTGCACAATGCTTGTGACATGTAGATAAATCATAAATTTTCATCACTTTTTCATCATTTTCATCATTGTCAACTAAAAACAAACAGCAAAAAATTACATGAGAAATAAAAACAATATCAAGAGACAAAAAAAAAGAGAAGAGATCTATAAATATATAAATAATAGACATAGATAAATAGAATAGATGTCCAACCTGGGCTCAAGGGAGACTTTGCTTTCAGCAAAGATGGGCTGCAGGTAGACCAGGATGGGCGTGATGCCTGTCATCTGCTGCAGGAAACGCATCACCACTGAAATGATGATTGGCTTGTAGTAGGTGGGTGTGGCCAGCTGCGAGCATGTGACTTTACCCTGTGTGTTGATGCTGTGCTATATTTGGAGACAGACAGATACACCTACAATACATACATGTGCTTACAACACATACAATACATACATATGTTTACTTTATACAGTATTTATTTCAAGTGGCTACAAAGTACTTTTGTGTTGATTTCGGAGGCCTCTGTGAAGCAGTAATGTTTCTGCTGCCAGAACTACAAAATATAATGTTAAAAAATAAAATAATCTAAAGAAACATCTCCTCCTGCTTCTTTTTCATTGTCTAACATACTACTCACTGTGACCTAGCCTGGGAAAATGTAAACACAGACTCATTTAATCTGATTTCATGGAGAATCTGACCTGGTTGCAGACTTTAAGAACATCTATATAGAAATAATCTTCACGCTGATAAACTCCCTGTAGGTTTTAAAAAATTCAAATGGAAGAAGGTCTTTACCCCTAGCATGTGTACCACTGACCTCTGACTTCTTTAACCCAAGTGCATCTTACCTGTATGGCACTGATCTCAGCCTGTGTGTCGTAGTGTTTTCCCCTCAGCCAGCGGAGGGCCCTCTCAGCCCGCTCTTGTCTGCCCAGAGAGAGGAGCCGCCTGGGGGAGGAGGGCATGAACGCCAGCAGCACCACCATCAGCAGAGCTGGGAGCTCCCCTGCCACTGCAAGCCATCGCCACGGTACCACCAGACCTGTACATCATACATGATATTGAGATTATTATAGCCAGAAAGTGAAACTTGAGCCTCTTTACTTGTCTTGTGGCTACATGTCATTCTGGTCTATTGAGGCTGCTGTAAATTGTACCTTTGACTAGATTTTCTCCTCCATGATTTTTAAACATGTTTCCTGATGATGTATAAGACAGGTGAACAATTTACTGCTATCAGATCTCTTAGATGCATCATTTAAAATACCACAATATGACCCAATATTATCTACATTAAGACAGTTATCAAATAGAAAGAAACACCCCTCTATGTCTGCTCTATGTGCCTCTGTGCAGGACACTGAATCTCCATACATTTTGAAGAAACGTAAGCCGCTCTGCATAAGAGTTTCAACTGAATGTATTTTTTAAATGATATTGTACATTAGCATTAATGCAGTAGAATTGATATGTTCATACCCAGGGCATAGAGGGAAAGGGTCCCAAACACAGCAGTGATCTGAGGACAGGAACCCAGAGCTCCTCTTACTGCTTTGTGGGAGATCTCTGAGATGTAAACCTGAGACATAAACACACAAAAGACACGCATACAGCCACAATTAATAGGAATTCGGGGGGGAGGGAACCATGAGAGTAATATACATGTCATAACATTCAAATTAAAATCCTAACCATTTACATAAATGTCAGGATTGTCATATCAGTATACTGTCATATCAGTCCGTCTACTACTGAAAAGAAAGAGTGCTTTTTGTGGGACAAAAAAAAGAGGGAAACTTGGATAAATAGGTGTAAAAAAAATTGTTTCTGTAACCATGGTAACCTACAGGAATGGATGCTGCAGTCATCCCCCCGGCAACGCCTGTGAGGAAACGGCCCACATGGAGCATCCACAGGTCCACAGCTCCTCCAAGCAGCAAGTATCTAAGACACATACAGATGGGAATTAAAAAAACAAAACAAACAGTACATGTAGACTCATACCTATCTATGGATATAACAGCATGTATGAGATTCAGTCAATTAAGAACAGAGAGAGTTTAAAGTAAAGTTATGCACAATGTTAATTTTGTCCTTTCTAAAAGCAATATCTGTGTTGGACACACAGCCCAGTTCTCTGTGTTTTCTCACATCATGGACATAATCATACAGCAAAATATACAGAGAAATAAGTTAGACTGAACAGACTTTTATAAACAGAAATATAAATGTTATGAAAAATTTTCATTATGGGTAATATGGGTTATGTTGTAGAAGGTTATATATATTATTTCATTTAATTAAATATAACATTTGAAAACTTGAGCTGTAATTAGTGAATAATTTAGATGATTTAACTAAGCAAAAGCAGTATGGAACTGAATGGAACAGGTATCATTTGTAACACCTGCGTTTACTTTACTATTTCATGTCAAAATGGGGTGAAATTCGATGAACCTTTACTATGAGCCAAGAGAAGTACAAAACTGGTTGGTTTTGGCTCCACTCCCTATGTTACTTTATGCTGTTTACAATATTCGTTATTACACCATAACTGAGTTCAATTTATGTTAATTATTCATGTTAAAATACCCACTGCTTCTGCTGGTCTTTCAGGTGGACACTTTTAAACCAAACTCCATTCTAAAAGCAGCTGTTTTATGGTAGAGACATCATTTTCACAGTAAAAACTTTAGTTTCATCATTACTGAAACTCTTTTCTGATTTGCTTCTATCTACAGGCACAATCGGCACACATGTCATTCATGCACATCATTAACTAACCTGTGGTGAAGTGTTTGCCACAGACATCCACTACACATATTGACTGGCCCAGCACTTGTTTTCACTGCACAAAAGTGACGTATGCAGTTCATACCACTGAGCAGGATAGATAGGTGGGTATATAATCAAAACCTTCAAAATGTGTTGTGCTTATTTATGTGTGACTTATTTCAAAAATAGAATCGCATTCACCTATTCACCATTCTCTGCTCACCTACAGTCAAACACGCAGTTGTTTTGACTTATGTAGCCGAATTAGACCTCTTTGTAGGAGTGTGTGGGTGTGTACAAAGTCCTGCACTTGATTGACATCTCCCTCACTCTTCTGTTGGTTTTGTTGTTCTGTACCTGTTAGGGCGAGACACCCTGTCATCATTCCTAGAATAATTCCTTCTGACTAGAGTCTAATCGGTCAGGGTAATTTAAAACACATGCGTGGGTGTAGTGACGACTTATTATAGCTGTCAAATAAATGTAGTGGAGTAAAAAGTGACATATTTCCCATAACCAAGAAATACTTAAGCATGCACCTCAAAATTAGACTTCAGTACAGTACTTGAGTGAATGTACTCAGTTACATTCTACCACAGTTCGATGACTGTATGTGTTAATTGAGACCCACCCAATAGTTGAGGGCACTGCTGACATCATGATGCTTAGTTTTCGTCCAATCAGGTCGTTGAGCAGCATGGCCCCCAGCCCTCCAGCTGCTGCCCCCAGTGTGTAGATTGAGCCGAACCAGGCAGCCTGCTCCGTGTCCATCCTGAGCCGTGGGTCGGCATCTGGGCTCTTGAGCTTTGGCAGGACCGGGGATGAGTAGACCATGGAGTAACCGAAACTGAAGTTCCCCAGGACGGCTGAGAAGACGGCCAGGTACAGTTTGGAGTTGCTGATCTGGGGTGGAAGGATGTGGACAAGTTAAAACTCAGATCTGCATACATATATACTGCAAAAAAAGTCTTATTTTATTATTTAGAGCTAAATGCTTGTGTGTTCAGGTTAAAGGGAATTCTGGGATCACAGCTTTGAAACTTAAGTATTTTTATGTTATTGTCTTCATATAAATGAAATAGATTCACAAAAATCTTCTAGACCATGGAAGTAATGTATTGTTCTTTTCAGAATCAGAAACGGTTTTATTGCCAAGTAGGTTTTCGCCTACCAGGAATTTGTTATGGCACGTTGGTGCATACAAACATAATACCAAAATTTACATAAAACAATAAGTAAGGCAAGTGCTGTTGGTGAACAGCATAAATAGAATTTTTCTAAAATTATAAAAGAGCATGTATAATAAAAAACACAAGAGAAAAATAAAAAACCAAAGTGACTGACGTGTACAATATAAAAGAACAGATATTGCAATGTGCAGAGGAACAGGTATTATCCTGGGTTTATGTGGTGTCGGAATAATCAGAAAAATGTGTTTACTGCTGGGAAAATTCACGTGAATGCCCCATTAAGAGGGAACAACAATCTGGAGAGTCATCACAAATTTTGTTACGCAACTTGCTGAGTCGCAGAACACATGGAGCTCCCAAAGTTGCTTCTAAATATTCTTTTCTTGCTGAGTTTGAAGTACAGTTTCAGGAGGATAACACCAAACCACATTTTATTGTAATATTTGTGTCTGTACTCAAAACACTTCCCATCTTCTTAGACTATACATAAAGACAAACATAAACAACAGTAGGTTGCAGGGATACACCCGAATCTGATGACTATATTCTGGAAAGCACAAATAATGTGCTAGAAACAGATATTTAGATACAACCTTTGGTAGGGAGGCTAACTTTTTAAGCCTAAAATAAGTCAGTCTTTATTTTTGTGAAACTGTCTGACTTGCATTAGACTAACCTAAGATCAGTTCAAGCCTCCACACAGTCTGAAAAATTATTGTGAATCCCTGATCTTCCTCACAAAAGACTGTAATCCCTGAACAAGTGATGGAAAATTTATCTTTTGTTCATATTAAACCAAACAATCACAGAGTAAATCTACGAGCTCTTGAGGAGATTTGAAGAGGTTTTAAAGTAAGTGAAATGTTTCCAACCTGGGATCTAGGTGATGTTGGTCTCAGCAGGGGAGTCTCTTCACCCATGTCTTCAGCAGGAGCCTTTTCTGATTTATATAATCTGTTTCAGGATCTCCAATGTTTATTTTCCTCAGGAAGGAATGACTTATAACTGAAGTCCAAAAATGCAGCCCTCTGAAAAAACACTGGATGAGGAAAAGTTCATCAAGCTGCAATAAAGCTGTCGAGGTGTTCCTTCTTGCAGGTGAGAAAGTCAGTCAAAGAAAGCCAGTTAAACTTAAAACAAATGAGATCTACCCTCTTCAAGTGAGGAACATGGTCATTGTGTTGACAGCATGTGGTTCAGGATTTTCCAGGCTGACCGACTGAAACAGACAGAAGTTACGTATCAATTGGTCATAAGGAAAGTGAAACTGAATACTGCGTTTACACAGGATTTTCACAAGTGAAACTGAGTTGGATTTTGTGATGTGAATTATTGAACATTTTGGATAGGATCCTCTCATAAACTGCAATAATGCTTGTGACTTTTTATAAATGAACACTTAAAATGGAAGGTTCCATAAAAAAACAAAAAAACAAACAAAAAAAACAAAAAAAAAACCAAAACAGTTTTTGAAAGAAGCAGACAAAAAAGCTCTTCTAAGATTTCAGCAATTGTTTTTTTGTCAAAAACTGGCTTTTGACCAATTCAATGCATCTACATTGACTTTTTAAAAAAAAACATACAGGTCAATGACACATTTTTAATGCCCAGTGTAAATATAGCCACCATGTTGCAACTTGGTCATGAGCAGAAAGCAGAAGGGAGGGGTCAACAGCATGATTCCTGGATTGGGTCGGTCATAGAGAAAGCAGAAGAAGCCAGAGCCAGATCCCCATGCAGTTGAGTCAGGGGGAAGAGGAAAGTACAGGCTGTGTCTCCACCAGCCCACACATCATGAGATTTACCACTGCATTTTATCACTTCACGCACAAGTACACACATACAAATACAAGCATAGAGTACAAGATCATGTTGTAATTGCTGGTTTAATAAAGGGAGTTTACCCCCAAATCAAAAATACATATTTTTACTTTTACCTTTACCTGCTATTTATCCATCTAGATTGTTTTGGTGTGAGTTACTGAGTTTTGGAGATGTCAGACATAGAGATGTCTAGGATAGAAACTACAGGAATGATTTTCTTTCCACCAGAAAGAAAGTAGTTCCTACACGAAACTGCTCACATCAAGGTCAGAAGTGCCCTTTTCTACTTCTGCTGATCAATATCTAACAGTAACACAGTTTGTAAATTGCTAACAAGCATCAGTCAATACTGAAGCCACTTTTTCAAACTCTGCATTACCAACATGCATCTTGGACAAACAGTTAATCTCACCTCCATTCAGTGCATTTTGCACTGAAAATCAGAACAGAACATATTTGGCACATGAAAACAGCAACAACATTTGTGGAGAAAAGTTGTTTTTTCACCTGTGCTCATGTTGGAATGTCAAAATTACTGCTGCAACAGCAGATCTGCAGAGGTTGGGCTGAACACTCTGTCCAGCCTCTCTCAGTGTTAACCCATAGTTTACAACATGGTCAACCAGTGTTGCTTGAATCACATCTGATCCTTCTGACTCATTTTGTCAAAACACTTCACCCAACCACACACACAAGCAGCAGAACACTTTTGCAAAATGGAACACTTCATTCAAAAAAGTACAAAAATGAGTAAAAACTCAACTTTGTCACCATACAACACACACATGCCTCAAATTATCTGGTTTTGTTTCAACCAGTTAAACACTGCTGTGTTCAATCTAAAACATGTTTAACATTTTTATTTTTTTTTGAATGAAATGTCTAGAGATATTGTTAGGGCAGTGGTTCCCAAACTTTTTTTTGGCGTGCCCCCCTTTCAGAAGATGAACAACTTTCATTCACCCCCCAGCGGTGACTCTGCCCTTTAGTCTGGGAACCACTGCGTTCAGATAAATACATGAATATATGGATCTAACACAACACAAAATAGCACTACACACTGATGAAAATGTTATTTCTCTCCACATTGTAAAATCAGTCAATTCATGCATGCATTTCCAAAGGTTGTATTTTGCAGTGAAAATCAGAACAGAATTATTCTAAATAGCATATAGTACGTTAACACAGCGACATTTGTGGAGACAAAATAGAAAGTAGGAATTACACTAAGGCTCTGACCTACATTGTACTGACTTTAGAGAAACAGCGTATCTGTTGTGGTTGGGCTGAACTCTGTCCAGCCTCTCTCAATGTCAACCTAAAGTTCATGACACCGTCAACCAGTGGTGCATTTGATAAATTTGGTACAGCTAAACTCACCTGTTGCCTTTCCTAGTTCTCATGCCTGACTGGAGAGGTTTTTTTCCCACTGTAAAATTACAGTGGCATGGTAAACAAAAAAGTGGTTGTTAAGCAACACTACTGTACGTATATTGACATGGTATAGTTCCTGTTCAGGTACTTGTTGCTTCCTCTCATCTGGCAGTTCTGTAGAAAATGCGAGAACATGATGTCATTGGTTAGGTTCTTTTTACATGCTGTGCTGTCATACTGCACACATCAAAACTGTGTTACTTGTATTTCACAGCACTGAGGAGCATAGACCTACTGCAGGACTGCACTGTACTGAACTGTGATGCAGAATGATGGTACGGTGTTGTGTAGAAAGTTGAACACATACCTGTTCTCCGGTCTAAATGTCCATACTACAGTGCTGATGCTGCCATGTAGCAACGCAGGTTGTGCTGGACTCTCAGCATCACCTCCCTCATCGTCAGCCCATGATTTGTCACATGCTCCACAAAAGTGGCCCTAATGTTGTTGGAAATATGTCTCGGACTATTGCCTGATTCTTTTCTCTGTTGTTGTCCTCGTCCTCCTCTCAGTCTTCCTCTACTTCTCAATCTCACTGCCTCCAAGTTCTCACAGAAGAGATCAGTTTAGCTGAGGTCTATTTGTCTATTTGTAGACTCAGACTAACTGGTGCATTAGTGTATGGAAGTTTTTTTTTTGTGTGTGTGTGTTCCCAGTTTCAGGTGTGTTTTGCATTTTGAATAAAAGGAACAGTGTGTAGTGTTTGCAGGAGGTATGTTCCAGATTTTCAAACAAAGTGCAAAGCACAAAATATGTTTGTAGATTTGGTGCTTTTGTTTAAGGCATGGTTACAAAAGGTTAAGGTTTTATTTTGCTTTTTTTTCCCTTAGCATTCACTTCAGCAATGGATAAAAACTGCAATGAAGGATTTTAACAGAGAATCCATAGAACCCCAAAGTTGAGAAACAGAAGTCATGAAACAGATTACTTTCTCATACTTAAACATCGCCAAACAGGGATTAGACATCTGCTTCCATTACATTTTAGACTCGACACGAGTTTGTAGATTGTTTTGAGCAGTTTATTTCTCTTTTCTTTGTGTTTGTCAGGGTAGTGTGAGTGAGAGAGAGGCAGAGAGAAGCTGACTACCTGTTAAATCCATCTGCATTTCCTCTGAGGTCCCCAGTGATGTTGTGAAAAATGGAAAGTGTGCTCTTGTCCCAGCTTGTGGGCGTGCTTTTGTGTATTGTGTGTGTGCATGCATGTTTCTCGTGTGTATTATGCGGTTTGTATCAAGACCAGCCCTTCCCAGCTATGTCTTTCTCTCTTTTATTTGTTCCCTCACCTCCAGACATCAAGACAGAGATCAAGGCTCCCGGCTGCATCTATCCCATCTTCATCGCACCATGGGCAGCCTCAGGCCCCAGAACTGGCCCCTGATCCTGGTCCACATGCTTTTGCTGCAGAGTCAGCCTGTTAAGGTGCAGGGAGTTGATCCTGTGTCCCAGAAACTACGACGACTCACTGAGCAGGTCAGTTTGAATCCGACATTATCTGTGTATGTCTGTGTGTATATTTACAGAAGCTATTATTTTTTGCCTGTTGACAGGATTGTTGTCCTGTTGTCATATTGCTATTTTACTTCAAAATTAGTTGTAAGTTGTAACAGTGTCTCAACAGTTAGTACATCAACTTTAATGAGCTTAAGTATCATAACCAATTATCTGTCTCTAAAAATGTGTCTCTTTGCAGCTGTTGGGTTTACTATATTTTTCGATGACTTATATGTTTATATCTGAAAGCAAAAACAATCCACTGTGGCTCACAAGAGTATCTGTACACTTGGAATAATACAGCTGATTGGCCAGTATATATACTTGTTTACCAGTATGTATGGGTGCTGCACAGTGATTTAGTGGGTTAGGTAGCTCGATTGCATGAGGATTATAATAACACATAATTACATAGTTTTTTGGGGAAAAAAGTTTAAAAAATGATCAAACACTGGACCCCCTCAAGTAACTGAAGATCGCAGACCCCTGTTTAAGACTTCAGTCCAGCTGATAAGTTAGCATCATAGTTAAAGCTGTTAAAGTTCACCTGTTTCCTGGTTCCTGTTATTCAAAAATCTATTTTGCTGATCCAACATCTTAGTGATTGAGTTTATATGCCAGCATATTAAAAAGGGAAAGGGCATACTGATACAACTGAGGTTTTACGACTAATACATCTGTTAAACTGTTTAGCTAGGAATTGACCTCTTTTCTTCAAATTCACTGTTTCTGTAGGCTACTTCCTTTGTAGAGCAGATATGCTATTAATCATTTTTAGGTAGCTGAAAAGGTGCAAAATGTCTTGCAACAATCATGCTTATTCATCATGTAATGTATGTTATTTTCTTCATCTGGGGGTTTGGAATACTTCCCTTACCTGCAAATCAGTTATTCAGCAGCTGCAGAAAGGCTTGTGAAAACATTTTTTATTCTGTTAGTTTCAGCAGTTCCAGGCGCTGACACAGGCCCGTTTGGACATGTTGGCCCTGAACCAGAACAGAAACTCCTCAGTGGAGCTGGGGAGCCGTATTGAGGCCCTGAGAGACCACTGGCGGCACATGTCACAGGACCTTGAACACTTCAAGCAGAGTACAACAGAGGAGATAGAAGGTCTCAGGTTAGAGCTCTGGTACAAACGGCTTCCTCACTGGTTGTATTTGACTAGTAAAAGCTTCATAGAGCATGGATTGGATTGGAGAAGAAGTGAAAAGGGCAACTGGAGGTAATGGGAAGGTCCAAGTTGCTGTAGTCCAGCTCAGAAAATAACAGGAATTAGATCTTTCTGAAGAGACCATAGAAAAAATAACAAACTTTGGGATTTGGTTATGTTAGACATGTGTTGAGTGGGTGGCTTTTACTTTAGCATCTGTTCTTTTGGGGGGGGGGGATAGGAAATAATGATAAACAGATCAGGTTTTGGACCATTCTTTCACTTGATACATTTTTACATTTTTTCTGAAACAAAAATAAATAAATCTGGTCACTGCTGTTGCCGGCATGGAGGCAACAAAACCGTCTTTTCAAGGTTTTTCTAAAAATGTGTATCACAGAAGTCGTTCAGGATGCAGTCATGAACATATATTAGTGGTCACGCTCATACACATACAAATGATGCATGATCCCCTCCAGGTCTATCTGCTGGCAGAGATAATTAACGTCACCCATCTAGGCCTTGAATTGAGTCAAAGTGATAAAATGTTGGTCCAGTCCTGATTACATTACATTTGATTGTTGTTGTTGATTATTATTATCCCAGAGAGTGGGGGAGGAGGCTCGAGAAGAAGAATAAGAGGATGGAGGGTCGTCTGGCTTTGATGGAGAGGAATGTGAGGGAGAACCGACGCCATGCCCAAAAACAGAAGCCTGACCCTGGTCAGGACCTCTCCAACCTTACCCTGGAGCTCCAGAGCCAAGAGGAAAGGCTGGCTGCCCTTCAGGACCAGCGTGACGAGCTGATCATTGGGCTGAGAGGGTTGCAAGAATCCCTGAAAAACCAGGCGCTGCGTGTGACCCGGCTGGAGGGGCGGCTTGAGGAGGTCCTGCAGGGAAATGGAGGAGGGAAAACCAGAGGGATGTGGAAGAAAGGAGAGCCTCTCACGCCTCAGGAATACTATGAACCACGCAGGAGAGGCCAGACACATAGAGGGGGGAGGCCTGGGAGGATTCTGGTCGGACAAACCCAACCCAGACCAGAAAGTATCAGCCATTCCCAGACTGATGACCACTCACAGACCACAGGTCAGAACGGAAGCCTGCCACAGCCCCGTCAATACCAGGCAATACCAAACCAGCCTAAACATTCAAAGAAGAAGCAGACACCCTCAGATTACCTGTCCCAGCCTGATCATTACCGTCCCCAATCACAGATCCAGATGCGGGCCCAGACCAAACCTTACCCTGTCCAGCAGGAGCAGCTCCAGTCTCACCAGACTGTGCCTTATCCTCATGCCCAGATCCAGGTCCAACAGCGATCTCAGCCTCAATTAAATCATCAGAGACACCATCAATTACACAACCCCAGTCGCCTCTCATGGCCCCAGCCTCTGTCCCAGGCCCCAACCCATCCTAAACCCATCAATAGCAGTTGGAGCACGACTCACATAGAGGCTTCACAGTCCCCGGCTTCAGATGCTCTCCCACAGCCTCAGTCTGAGTCTCATCAGCCCAGGGTGAGTGGGTGGGATGGAGGAGAGAAGAAAGGTAGTGACACAAAGGTGGAGTCTTCAGTCATCCACAATCTCCTCCAACTTCCTGTGAGGCAAAAGATCCCTGCATGGCCGGCTCCCAAAAAGGATGCAACCAGTAAGTAAAAGTTGGTAGGCTACCTCTACAATAGGTTGCAGTTGTCTGGTGGGGTTGATGTTGCATTCATTTATCATTACAAGCATTTAGTGTTACCATTAACATTTGACCCTTTGCTAAACCCCACCCTCCTTACTTACTGTTGCTATGCCTGTCAAGCTTTCTGTTCTTGCATTGCACATATGCTGTTCATAGTGATAACCAGTGGCAGATATAACAATAAAATTGGGAGTAATTGTTGAAACATGAGGTCTTTGATTCCACAGAGAAGTAAACAAAAGCAGCTTTTCATTTCCAGCTGATGACTGTGGAATTTCTCAGCTAAAATGATGACTCTAACAAACAGATTTCATAAGTGTAGCTAGCTAATGTAAGCTAATGCTCAGAAGTCTGTCTTCAGCTAATTTGATTAAGTACAGTTGTAACTTCTTATTAGTGCACTGTAAAATAAAGTGCAACCAGGTAGAAATATTATGTTTTTCGTATCAGAGAGATTATTCTGAGTCTCCTCTCTGCTTCTGTCTACAGTCTGTAATGTGGACTCCATGCTGTTCTTCCCCTCGGCCTCAGCAGAGAACTATGTCACCTTCTCTCTGAGCCTCCCCAACCTTCCTGAACTCTCTGTGTGTTTGTGGCTCCGTGTGGAGTCCCCACATGTCGGCACACTGCTCTCTTATGCCACAGATGACAACGACAACCAGTTAGTTCTCTACGGACGCAACTCCTCTGCCTCATTCTCTTCTGCTTCTTCCTCATCTTACCACCCCTCCTATTCCTCATCTCCATTCTCATCTTCTTCCTACTCCTCGTCTTCCTCCCCCTCCCTGGACTTTGTCATCGGAGACCCCGTCTATCGCCGTCTTCCGGTATCATCACTCCTGGACACTCGCTGGCACCACCTCTGCATCGTCTGGTCCTCCATCCACGGTCGTTTCTGGCACTACAGTGACCGGCGCCTCACCTCCTCAGGCTCCAACTTCAGGAAGGGCTGGGAGATTCCTGGAGGTGGATCAGTGGTGCTCGGCCAGGAGCAGGACACTGTCGGTGGAGGGTTTGACCCCTCAGAGGGTTTTGCTGGGCGGGTGGCAGGGTTTAGGGTGTGGAACCGGGTGCTGAGTCCTTCAGAGGTTGAAGGGGTGGCACAAGGAAGAGGTGTGCCCAGAGGGGTGGTGCTTGGCATGGAGGACATAAAGGAGGTACATGGGGAGGTGCAGCAGGTGGCATGTGAATGTTTAGAGCGCTGTGTGTGAGTTTCATTCTAAAACATAATTTCTGCAGGGAATGTTATCTATCTCTTGCTTGCCTGCCTCTTGAAAGACCAAATAAAAACTTTTGTCTTTTAGATTTCATTGTTTCATGTTCTTTGAATGTCCACACACCGGTATATTCTTATTGGACTTAAAGATAACAGTGATGGAAGAAGTATTCAGATCCTTCACATAAGTAAAAACAACTATACAACAATGTGAAAACCACACAAACCACAATTCCAAAATAGTTGAAATCCTGTGTAAATCAAAATTTAGCAAATACTTTTCAACTTGTATTCAATTGAAGACATTACAAAGACAAGGTATTTAATGTTGCAAATATACTGTTAAACAGGCTTTGGGAGTAACTGATTACATGTAACAGGATTAGGTAATCTGGATACCAAAAAAGGTAATCGTATTCCATTACAGTTACTGAAAAAAAGACGTAATCAGGTTACAGATACATTTAATAAAAATGAGGATTATTAGCAGGATTGCAATTTTAAAATAAAGCATGATATATTACCATGCACAGCACTTGAAGTTGTATATCAAGCAAGAATTTCACTTTACTTTTTCCTCAGTTCCCAAACAATTACTGAGAATTATTAGAATAAAAGGTGATGTGTCACATGTGGTAAATGTCCCTGCCCCAACTTTTTTGGGACATGTTGCAGGTATCAAATTCAAAGTGAGTGTATATTTACAAAACCAATAAAGCTACAGAGTTTGACCATTAAATACCTTGTCTTTGCACTATTTTTATTAAATTTTTTTTAAATATTCTGTTTTTAGCTACATTTTACACAATGTCCAAACTTTTTTGGAATCTGGGTTTGTACTCCATTAAAAGTAAAGGACTAAAAAAGTCCCATGTTTGGCCTATTACAGTTCTTTTTATGTTTTTTATTAAGCAAAATTCATATTTATTATTATTTGTATATCATATACATTTTGCATTTTTATTGTATATTATTTATTATTATTATTTGAGAAGAAAATTGAGAACCTCTTATTTAATCTATAGCAATGCATCATATTCTATAATCTCTTGGACCTCTAGCTAATAACCAGAGCTCAGTAAAGGCTCACTTCTGAAACATATTCTTTTGGATCTCTAAGACACACATGATGTTATATAATAAAACAGCTTATTATAATCATTAAGATTAATGGAAGCTATTTTTTGTCAGTGCTGTTGCACTTTATTACCTGCTGGTGTGTCTTTAGCTTTTCTTTAAATTGATAGCCACAGTATGACTGCAGTTAGATCTTTTTTGGATTGTGAATAGAAACTTCAAATGCTTATTTGCTTATGAATAGATTTAGTAAAACTCATAATGTGCTTGTTTTATCATCCCCTTAAAGTCTCCATGCTACCCTTTTTGCCGATCAATGAATATTTCTCTACTGAATATTTCTCTATTTCTTTTATCTACCTGCATAGAGACCTTCGTTTTGGCCCCATAACGATAAAACTGCAAGTCCCAGCATCCCACGCGCTAAATATTTTTGACCCTGCACGCTAGCCTTACAAAACGTCACGAGTTACAGGGATGATCATGGGGAGCTGAGGGAGAACAACAGTAGTTAGCCAGAAACAACTGGAATTAGTGAAATAAATCATTGAGAATTAGGGCGGCGAGCTATTGGAGGCCATCATGGCCAACATCACGAAGAAAGTGTCGTGGTCCAGCCGAGCTGACGAGTCCGGGGCAGCCGGGGAGGGGACACCGCTACTCAACGGCTCCGAGCAGCCCAGACACTCCAGACAGGTACAGCTAGCATGTTGGCTAAGTTAGCCTGACAGCTGTTGGTTGTGCACCGTTAAGAAGATGCTGTGTCATGTTTTATTACCTTTTATAAGGTTACGTTAAGTGCTGCATGCGCCATGAATGCTTGTGACAAGTTTCATTGCATTGCCGCATACACAGCGTTCATTTTGGGTTGTGTTTTCATGCGTTTTGTGGGATGAAATGTAACTGCATGAAAGTGATTAAGTTTGTGATAATGTAATTACTTACATGATGCACGTAATTAGAATCATTTAGCAAGAAAAGTAATCAGATCAGGCTACAGAGTTTTGAAATGCTAATCCTTTCAATAGCTCGTTACTTATAAAAACTGAGAAAAGCCGCAAATCAATAATTGAGAGGCTGAAAACACCACTTTCTGGCACTTTGCCTGACATATTTCTTTATCTATCAATCAATTATCAAATTAATTTAATAATTCGTTTTTTGTTTTTTTTTACCAGACAAGGGAGTTACGAGATTTATTGCCAAGGGGTCGATCCTTATTGTTGAGCCCTGAACATGTACATTTACTTTCTCTTACGTCAAATATTAGTAAATAAACAGTATTTCGGCTTGAGTAGATATTTCTAGTTCTCATTGATCAGAAGAGTGTTGTATCATACACGCAGTGTTAAGTTTTGTTCATTTTACTTATTGGACCCTGTTATTTTTAGTTGGATACCAACATCTGTGTGATGTGAAAACATCAGCCTGGAAATTGCTACACTTAGCCTACATATATATAATTCTGTTGCTGTCTGTGATGTGTGTAGCTGTCTGAAAAAGGCAGTATATTTCAGATAGGCAGACTCAGCACAGTGGATTTGGAGGAGGAGATAACGTCAGACGAGGTAAAGTCCGAGATCGAAACGCCATTATACTCTTTCTCTCTGTGTCTGTTGCTCCTGTTGATCATCACTTCATCAATACCCTTAGTAGCATTTCTCTTAGCCCCCTAAAGTGTCAATAGCTCATCCACTCTAATAATAAAATACTATCTATCTACAATTAAACCAATGAGAAACAATCAGTTGTGTCTTAAAATTACATACATGGTATCAAGCAGCATGCAACCAACCAAGTGTCTGTTTAAACAGGCTCCATATTGTCTGCACATTTCAAAGCATCGGCAGCAAACGAGCAGCTAAACTTTCTGTGCAATGTGCAGTTTTTCTTCAATGTGTGTGAATATCCCTGATCAAGTTTACCATCTGCACGATTCTTAAGCACTGCAGTGTTTGTGGGTGGGTTTGTGGGTGAGCAAAAGACAGGAAGGAAAAAAAGAGTGTCAGTGCTGGTGGCTGCACAACAAGCAGACAGGTTTTTGACGATCAGAGCAGAGAGATGTAAGTTTAGCAGTTGTCCAGTGGCAGTAAATGTACAGTTTATCCACGAAAAACACTGCACAAAAAGAAGTTCCTGTGTCTTGTTCTCCAGCTGCTGGGCAAAGTGTGAGGCTGAAGAACTGAACCGGAGCAGAGTGAGCTGCTCTCTGGTTCTGAAGCATGCTCTGCTAAAATATGTTTTCAGTGCCTGTTTATTGAGCACTAGCCTTGCCTTTCCAAACGTATTTTTGAAAAATTTGACTTGAAGTCTAAACAAATGCTTCAGCTTGCGTTGACGCCTGTGAGATGCACAGAAGTGGGTGCAGACAGCTGTGCTTCCAAAAATGACGACGTTTGTGTTGTGTGAGACTCGCTTGCACTCGAGACAGGGGGTTAGTGATTTAGCCTCATGCTCAGCCTAACTTTGTGTACACATGCAGATTTGAGGCCTGATTTATGCGATGCAGCCTCAGATAAAGTTGAGCTCAGGCAGTATTTTATTTAATTTAATCTCAGTTGCTCTCTGCTGAACAAAGCTTCAGCCTAATGTGGGGAAATTGACGCAGACACAGACATGACGAGCTGATGGCCCAAATCAGCACAGTGACGGCTGACTCACCCAGTGTGCATAAATGACACGTGTTTGGAAACTGTTTGAAGGCTTCCACTGTGATGAACTGCAAATAATGAATTGACGCAGACCGTGTGTGGGTGATAATGTGCTTGACCATGACGGCTCAACCATTAAGTGTTTTCAGAAACTGATTAATCCCACCCACTGGTCACTGATGATCAAAAAAAAGCCCCCAACAACTATTAAGTACAGAGCAACAGGCAGTTAATCCAAGACCTTACCCAAACCCTCTTGCTGAAAATGTGAAGCCACAACCGTGTAAAATGTTTAATCAAATCTTTCAAGTAAACCTCTTAACACTGTTATAGTAAGTTCAACCGAATTAAAAACACCTGTAAATAAAACCCTGTACAGGACTATATGACTGAAGACATTACATCCGTTTCCCTCTGTGACACAAACCATCAGATTCAGTTCTTGCTTCACTGGCTGATGGGAATGTGATGCCATGCATGTGATTTGCTTGATTGTTGTATGCTGTAAAAAATTATTTCCACTTTTTTTTCGTCTGTTTATGTGAATGTCAGCTATCTCATGTAATTGCTTGACTCGCTGCTGAGTGTGTGGCTGTACAGACAGGCCACAGCTGGGCCACAGAGGCCCACTTAACATTGCATGTAAATGTGAAACGGAGTCCTTTTTAATTGCCTGTAGTTGGCTCGTATGTCAGAATGCAGAGTTTTTCACCAGTGTTTCCTTCACACTAAATCAATGCTGCAAGAATGAGTCCTAAAACCCAGAAAGTAGTTAGCATATTAGAACTTCTGGTTCAGCTTTTTTTTGTGGCCTAAAAAACTAAACCCGACCTTCAGTCAGCAGGATGGTCAGTAGATAATGACTGAATTTTCTTTTTAGGGTGAACAATCGCAATCGGCCACCACTAACATTGAAAAACACATTAGAATCCGCTCTTTCATAGCTTTGGTTTTGTTGCAGATATTTTTATACTAAATATTTTGGAGGAAACACTGGTGTGTGTGTTTTTTTTCTTCACAGTCACTGCATCCTCCATCTGCCTCATTATTAGCGCTGCAGTGCCTGAGTTAGATAAAGTCTGTCAAACCTGTCCTCTCTTTTTCTTTTGAAGTGTCATTTCAGATTAAAAAAATGTCTGTCTCATGTTGTTTCAAATGCTTGTGTATTGCTGCTGTGCTCACTGCCTTTCTGTCCAAAATGTTTGATTCTTCTGATGTCAGTTTCTCAGTTCCCAGCTCGGTGCAGTCCCTCACATGATCAGTAGGTCAAAGGTTACAGGTCAGTGTTGATGTGGTGACCTCTGTTTTTTTCTGTGTTTTCCTGTGCAGGACTCTCTTCGGGGGAGGCCTAAAGAGATCCCTCATAATGAGAAGTTGCTGTCACTTAAATATGAGGTAAAATGGCCCACTCACAAAAAGTCTTGATTGTTAGATGATTGTGGAAACTAGTCAGATTACATTTAACAAGAGTGTTTTAAATTAAAGCTCCTTCTTATGTGTATGTGTTAGAGTTGGGCGATATGTTAAAAGCCATCGTCACCATCAATGGCCATCGACCGGTGTTAACTCATCGAAAAACACACTTCATTGCATCTCTTCCAGCAATCACCAGCTCTGGTTTGGCTGAAATAAATCCTGAATTTAGGACATTAAATGTGAAAATAGTCTGGCTCTACATGCTGTTCTCCTTTCATTCCATCTCCAGCTCAGCGCACTCATCGTCCAGCTGAGTGGGTGTTTACTGTGCTGCTGAAGAGTGTGTTGTAGGGCAGCGGCTGTCACTCTGTCTACTTTGATGATTCCTTGTAGGGGTTTAAAATAAGGGAAATGATAAAAAAAAAATGTCTAAAAAGTATGGAAAATGCACTCGAGGTCATGGACATTGGTGCAACAAAGAGGGCAGTAATCCTCTTAAACAGGCTGGAAATGGGCAAGAGTTGATAAAATCAGCTTTGTATTAACATATTTGTGGTTTGCTATGAAGCTGCTGACAATGATCTAAAAACATACAGGCAGCCACGGTCAGTTTTGTCACATATTGTGTTTATCATGAAGCACTGAAGAAAATAAGAAAACATTGTCTTTATCTTCACTGATTTATAGTGTCCATTTTGTAATGTGTGTCTAACAGAGTCTGGACTATGATAACATTGAGAACCAGCTGTTTCTGGAGGAGGAGAGGAGGATGAGTCACATGGTTAGTAAAGTTGGAATTACCCACATTTATATAGGATATACATAAGTCTTTGTCTATTCAATCTTTGTGTCATCTCTCCCTGACTTTGTTCTGTGTCTCCTGTCTTTGTCTCTCTTCCCTCTCCCGTCTTGTATTTTTAGGGTTTCCGCTGTCTGGAGATCAGTCGCTGGGTGGTCTGTGGTCTTATCGGCTTTCTGACTGGCCTCATCGCCTGTTTCATAGACATAGTGGTGGAAGAACTTGCTGGGATCAAATACCAAGTGGTCAAAGAGAGTATCCTAAAGATTTGCATAAGATACACCTAGGCAGCTAGCACAGGCTAGACAGTACAGAGGAACAGTGCAGTGACTGAAAGAAGATATTATAATTTTCTGTTTTGCTTTCCTTGTATAGAAAGTGTAGAAGTGAGTAGCTCGACTTATTGGCAGACCTTTCACCTGTTGCAGGATTCTAATGTTGTATGGAATAGGTGATACCTACAACAATTTTTTTTTTCATTTTTTAATAATCTAAATGTCATTGTCTTAAGAATGTAATATTCCAGCATGTTGAGTGTTAAAAAATTTAACCCATTTGGCCGTTTGCTGGAAGGACCATAATTATCTTGGCCAGTAACTTGTTGGTTCAGATGGAATTTTTTAGAATAATTAATGAAATAGAAAAATATAGTGGGTTATGCTGTAGATTTCAGAACATGACTGGTACTTAGAAGTGACGTCATTCAACTCCATTAACGCTAGTCAATAATGGTTTGATTAGATTTGCTGACATTAAGGATGGGAGAAAGGTATTAATATTTAAAAAAGACGATGAAATTTAGGCACATGTTTATAACAGGATGCATGAGAATTACAGTACAGTGGCCTCGTTACAAAACCCTGCTATAGAAAAGTACTTGTCCTGTCTTACCTTAAGTTTCAAAGAAAGGAAAGAAACTATTGTCCTATTACAGAAGCCTTTTCCTAAACTCGTGGCTGTGTCCCACTTCAAACTTCATATCTTATCTTAACTTAGGAAAGCCTAACTAGAACTGTAAGCGTGGCTCTTCATCTGTCCTGTCCTGTTTAAACTGCCTCTATGACAATAGCAACTTCACTTGTCACTGGCTAGCTTGTGAATGGAAAAGAAAAGATGGGTGTTCAGTTTTGACTTCGATCATTTGGAGGAATTAATCGTGTTATGGAGGAGAGGAAACTTGGGAAGTTTTCTTCCCAACTATTGACACATGATAAAGATTTGTTATTATCATATGGATGTAACAACAGCGGTGCTGCCATTTTGGCAGTTATGTTGAATTTAGGACAGGGTCTTTGCCATCGTAACTTAGGAAATTCTTCAGTTAGGATGCTTCTGTAATTGAGATAAGATAGGGTTTCAAACTAAGGGAGTTTCTGTAATGAGGTCCTAGGCTCGTAACTAACTTTTTCACCACCTTCCCAAAACTAACAAGAGGGAGCACTGTCTTCACTCTGGGTTTTGACTTTGTTGTTCATAAGAGCTACTGAAACATAATAGCTGGCTGCTAAACAGTGTGGCCAAATGCTCCTCACTT
>JAJHUR010101120.1:0-15406 GCA_027495735.1 Lutjanus campechanus | reverse complement strand
TTTTTACAGAAAAAACCTCATAAATCACATTTCCTGATGTGACGGTTGAACTTTGAGCCGCTGTCACATGTGTTTGTCTGACAGAGGAGAGCGATGACTGAACACCTGATGAAAATACTGATTGTTGGTGATGGAAATGTTGGGAAATCCTCCTTTGTGCATCGCTACGTCCACGGACAGTTCAACAAGATGTACAAGATGACAGTTGGAGGTAGGGCTGCTTGAATTTATCTGTGTTATTTGTGTGTCTGTCTGTCTGTCTGTGTGTTAGGGATAGGCAATGTGGCTTCTAAGGAATATATTGAGATTTTTAGGCTATGCCGCAATGTACAATATATATCTTGATATACACATTAATTTTCAAATAGTGCTTAATACGACTGGGTGATATGGACAAATTCAAACATCACAATATTCTTGACCAAATATTCCTAATGTTATGACAACATTGTAGGGATGACAATCAGTGCTTTCAGAAAATATTAACACAGTTTTGTTAACAGTCCTCCAACTTCGTCTGACATTTGAAGTTGCTCTCTAAATCTCTAAATTCACGACTCGATTTCACTTTCAATTTTAAGCTCACAATTCGATTCAATTTTGTTGTTTGTTGTTAAACCACCAAGACTCAATTTATAAATATCAAGAGTTAATTGTTTTTTTTAAAAATCACTGCAAATTTAAAGCACCATCTGTATTAGGACTCCCTGGCAACAATAATCTTTTCCCTCCCTCAACTCTTGACTCCACCTTGTCTGAGTGGAAAGATGTAGGTCTACAGCTTAGTGCTGGACTAGCACTCATTCACTTTAAGGTTTTACACAGAATCCAGTATAGTAAATCCAGGCTGGCTGAAATCTACCCAGCCTTAAACCCAAGTTGTGACTCTTGTTCTCATTCACCTGCAGATCTGACCCATATGTTTTGGTCATGCTCTGCTCTCCAAAACTATTGATCTTTCATTTTTAAGACCCTTTCAGATGTTTTACTGGTTGTTATTGAGCCAAGTCCACAAACTGCCATCTTTGGAGTACCGAATAATTTGTGCTCAATGTTGAATACTACACAAAAGGATGTTGTTGCATTCACAACTCTTACACCTCGCCGAAGGATTCCGTTAGCCTGGAAATCTCCCTCATCACTTTAACCTTCTGGGTGGATAAAAGACATAAAAAATAAACATACATTGAGGGGTTCGAACAAACTTTTATACTTAAAATGTCAGCCTTTTCTTTCTTACTTTGCAAACCTGCCGGAACTAACTTCAGCACAGGGATTGGATGGTGTTGAAAGATGTGCTGTAATTTTATCCACACTGAGCCAAACTTGTCATCAATTATACTGTCTTGTTTTGGCTGGCTTTCCTTCTGCCCTAGGCCTATGAGACTTAATATGTGTGTACCTGTGAAATTACTATCTTCTAATGAGGCCAATACATGGCTTTTTTAATTTTATTTTATTATTTTAGTATATTTTAGTATATTTTAGTATTTTATTGGCCAATGACTGTTCCCATGAGACTTATGTCATGTCAATCTGTAACTTACTGACAGAAGAGACTGTGACATATGTTCCTGTTACTCCTAAAGCGGGGTGCCACAAGCAAGCAGAGAAAAAATACTGTGAGAATGTTGATTTCAATTTTACTTTGATTTTGCTCATTTCAGTAGATTTTCAATATAATATTGAACAGAAAGTCAAGGCTCTCTCGTTAAATTGGCCTTACAGCTGGTAAAGAGCACATTATGACTCGTTTAGGACTTGGGATTTGTCAGTGTTGACTTGGGACTTGAGTGCAAAGATTTGAGACTTGACTTGGGACTTTGCAAAACAATAACTTGGTTCTGTTATACAGAGGGGGAACCCCTGTGCTATACTGTCTCGTCTGTCTGAGAAGAGTTTACTCAGACTGTGCCTGAAACAGTTCATTGTAGAACTAAGAGTGAAACCCTGGAATTTTGGGTGTTAATTTTCATCTCATATTTTTTCCAATTTTTAGTTTTGTATGTAAAAAAAAAGAAGATTTTGGTCTTCGCTTCTGTTTTAGTTCTCTCACTTCTCACTTATCCTAATTCACTTCCTTCTCTCTGTCTAATATTTCTTTATTTCCTCAGTGGATTTTTCTATGAAGATGCTGCAGTGGTCGGATCAAGAAAAAGTCAGACTACAACTTTGGGACATTGCAGGTACAGAGCATTTTTCAGTAGATGGACATACTGTACTGTATGAACGAGGGGTGGGTGATGTGAACCGTGTGCTCTCCCTCCAGGCCAGGAGCGTTTCATTTCCATGACCAGGATCTATTATAAAAGTGCGTCGGGCTGTGTTGTCATGTTTGACGTCACCAGCTCATCCAGCTTTCTCAACTGTCGCCATTGGAAACAGGACCTAGACAACAAGGCCATGCTGCCAAACGGAGAGCCCATCCCCTGCATCCTTCTGGCCAACAAGGTGACTCAGTGCATTAACTGTAACTAATGAATGATTTATCGAGAAACTCGCCTGGCTCGGTATTAATGAGTGAGCAGTGTACTGTTGCCTGATGGATGCTGGGATTAACACTGTAGGTTTCCAGCCTCGGCTTTCCAGCATTTTGAGAAATTTTCAGTGAGTCGAATTAATCAATAACCAATTAAATGCCTGGATTAGTACAGCACACCACATAAACATGTTCATAGCCAGACATTTCTTAACTTTTCTATTGTTCTGCAGAGGAATGTATTCTCTTTAAAATAGTTTAGACCATTACCACAATAAATACAGGACAAACTATATCATAATTATGTCATATTACAGATGGACAACCCCGAATGGAACACATCTGACCCTTAACAACCTGCTCATCTTACCTCTGTCGGTCTATCTGTCTGTCCGCAGTGTGACCTAGCTCAGCGGGTTGTGTCGGCAGACAGCATCGACAGGTTCAGTAAGGCCAACGGCTTCGTTGCGTGGATGGAGACCTCAGTCAAAGACAACAAGAACATTGAAGAGGCTATGAGGTAAGTCAAGATGTGACAAAAAAAGTTCAAAAGGTGCAACAGGGCTAGAGAGTAAATGTTAATGTTCTGTGAAAAATCTGTGCCCAATACCACAAACAATTTTTTTGGTATGCACCACAGTCAGGGATGGCAGCCACTGAAGTAACAACTGCAGGGAGAGTGTGTTTTCTGAGCAATGGACCTTCGGAATAATGGATTGTCAGATAAATGGGCTTTCAGTCCAATGGGACTTTTTTTTTTTATCAGTCTATTGGTGTCCTCGATTTTTTTTTCCTTGCCTGCAATTTCTCCAAAAGTTCAGATCTCATCCTATCACATAGATCAAGACCAGCCACTGAGGAGAAACTTTGGTAAAGCTGCATGTATGCATGCTGATATTGTATTCAAATCACAGCCATGAGATCTGGTGAATGGGTGGGTCAAACATGCACAGGACTCTCACCCAGGAGGCTGGGATTTGTGTCCTGTGTGAAACCAAAAGTCAACGTTATGTCTTTAATGGGGATGTGATCATCTCCCTGTGTGTCTTTGGCCTTCCCCTTTCATACTGTCTGGTTTGTTGGCCTGTTTTGTACTTGTTTGTATATAAAAACGATCCATCACGATGTTGACGAAAAAGTAAAAGAAAATCACAGCCAAAAACAACATGGCACAGCTGCTGATTTACCCAAAGGATAGCCAGCAGAATTGGGCCAACTGCAGCTGAATGCTGATGTATTCCAGCTCCAGGGGGCTGACCAGTGGCTGAGTTGCAAACTTGCCATTATTTGGGCTGAAAATCAGCACCATTTATCAGCACTTGGCCCAGTGTGAGTCCAGCTATCAGATGTGCTAGATTTAGGATTTAGCCATTTTGGCTACCTGTTTTTTGTCACATACGCTTGATCTATTTGAGATGCACCTATATGAGATGTACCATGCCTTCAAGTAATTTCAATGTAAACCCACCCTTGTCAGATTATGCAGTATAAGAAGCAACAAAGTCCATGTACAGAGGAGCTGGGGTGGATGGATGGGTCAAACAAACATAGGACTTTCACCCAGAAGGCTGGGGTTCATGTCACATATGAAACCAAGAGTTTAAAGTTTAAAGTTACATAATGTTACTTATGTCACGTGACTTCTTCATCATGATATTTTTGCTTAACCTAACCAAATAGATTTGGTGCTTAAATGTAACCAAGTGTGCGTCTATTTGAGACACCAAGGTGTGTGACATACAGTGTCGGTACACTTTTAGAAATAAGGGGTCCAAGAGGGTTCTTCACTGAAAGGGTTACCCTGAACCATCTGCTTCTGAGGAACCCTTATTTGAAGAAAGGGTTCAATCAAAGGTTCTTTGTAAGAGTTCTTCAAGGATTGTTGAGAGCAAGGGTGTTGAGAGGTGTTTTCTCAATTTAAATAACAGTAATTGTTGGAATACAAAAGACATACAAAGCACTGACATACAAAGAGACTGTGGAGGTGGCAGCCATCGTCATCACTTAAAGCCAAACATCAATACTTAATATACAGTACCAGAGTGTTCTCAGTGTTTTCTGAAAGGACGTGAGTGACGCAGATGTTGAAGGCTAGCAAGAGCATCAAAATAAGCAGGAAATCAGGATTTGGCTTCATGGGGACATTTTAGTTTAATCTAAAGTGATTTTCAATGAGTGGGCCGGCAGCATGGAAACAAGAAAGACAAGTGATGATGGACACAGGCTGCTGTGGAACCTGTTTCCTCTGTATGCAGGTTAAGTCCTGAAAGAACTTAGATTGACATGTTTGAGAAAGTTGCCAGGGTATCTTTGTACTTCTATACCTTTAATGCCACCGATACAAAAACCTGTACTTTTTAAGTGACAGAATAATCAATTCCTGAAATAGCAATTCATAAAATGCACATTTCGCTTAAGTCACTGAATCTGTTGTGTTTCAGGAGGTTGGTGCAGGAGATTTTGTCAGCTAAGTCCAGTCCGATCCAACTCCAACCTGTACCTCAAGACAGTGTTTATCCTCATCTGGACTCAGAGTGTGACAGCAGAGGTGTAAGCTGCTGCTGAATGACTTCCTTCATCAATCACAAGGACAAGCTAAGCAAACACAGCCAGGACCTGCTCATTAGCTGTTTGAGGTGGCAGCTGAGCAAAGGCACTTAACCCCCAAGTACTTAGTGAGTCTGTCCAGCAATTGAACAGGAAAGAAGAAGCACCAGGAGGCTGCCAGTGGAGGCCTCCTAGATGCTGATGTGAAGAGGTGTTTATTACCAGTTCTAATCTTCCCCTGACAACAAAAAGGTAAATTGTAACAGCTCTCCAACCAGGCAGTCACTGTTTTCAGCCTCAGGTAACAAACCAACTCTAGACCAAATCTAGAGCCAGTGTTTTGTTTGTTCATTCTGGGCTACTGTACAAACATGGCAGTGCAATATGGTGGACTAAGTGGAAGAGGAACCACTCCATCTATAGAGGAAGTGGTCGTCTGATTCTAAGGTGACAAAAACCGATAGACACGGTTGAAAACATACTTACAATTTGTGTTACATTCTGCCAGTAGACCATTTTAAAAACTGGAAACACTTGTGAGATACTGTTTGTTACTCTAAGCACAATTAAACAATAAATAAGGACAATACTTGTGGTAAAGCAACACCAGTTTTACTGTCACAAATCAGGGTTTGCCAACTTTTTTTTCCTCACCATTTTAAGTCCCCATAAAGTCAAAATTGGTTTGTTTTTATCACATATTGCACTCAACACTGCTCTGCACTGAATACCTGCTCACTGGAGCAGACTGTAGTGTTTCTGGGGGCAGAGACTCACTGTACAGAACCACAACTTTATAACTTTATTCACTGGTTTGGGTGAAACTGGATCATATTTTATGGAGAAAATATTTTGTGGTCTTCCCTCTGATACGCTAGCGTGTTTCCTGATAGACAGATAGCTTTAGCTTTGTTGCTAAAGTAGCTAAATGTGACTGTTAACTGCTGTTAGCAGGCAACAGAACCGGGCCCAGCAGCCTCCGAGTGAACACATCCTGTCACCAGGGCAAACACAGCCTCCAGGACCGACAGTGAATACAGCATCACAGACATTTGCAGACTTTTCTGATGGAAACATAGCTCTACTCATTGCTAAAGTAGCTTAGCTCACTGCTAAATGCTGTAAACTCAATTAGCTGTGAAAAATATCTTGGTGCTGTTGCCTATTCCCTGTTGTGAAGCCTCTGTTGGTCTTTTTGGTCCTGGTCTGGTTGTGTTCATGTGAAGCTCACAATCCATCTAATAGGACCTCATACATCAATGGACTGCTTTAGCTGCATACTGTGGGGGTGTAATGTAGGGTGACTAGAAGTCCTGAAAAATTCAAGCCAGTCGTGAATTATAAGCAGTTCTCCCACATGCCATCAGTTTTGTCCTGAAAATTAATTGTTGTAGTAATCGATAGTGAATAACATGAATTTGTAATAGGCCATAATTCCTATTTTTAGTTATTAGAAAAATGTCCTGTTTGTTTTCATAAAATATGTAAGAGTATTATTGAGTGGTTTCATTTCACTGGGTGTACTGCACCGATCAGTCTATCATCAATTCACTGGACCGGTTTAAACCAGATGACGGAGAGTACAGCCACCACTGCAACAAAGAATCTGACTAAAAAATATCTAGGAAAATGTGTTTGCTGCTGCTACAGCTTAATGATTATCTAATGTGCTGAAAGGTTATTTAAAATTACCCGTCACCTGTGAGTCATCCTCAGAATCTGTAACTGATCTTCATAATAGTAATAACAAATGATGTTACTGAAGACGCCCACCACCGACTCCCTGTTCTGAATTTCACCCATTCTAATCTGGCCACTCTAGCATAATGCTCATTCAGGACTGTCGGCTACTGTAAATTTCAATCACTGTCCATGACACGTCCCTTCCTGCTCTCATCTGAAGTGACGTCTTTGAATTTTAAAGTGGATCTTTGAGTTTATTCTGCTTGTCCTTTGACTTTTGTGTGAAAATGGAGGAACTGAAACATGTTTCCGCTAATCTGATAGATGGAAACATGCTAACACCAACTTAACATAATAATCAAAGTAATTCCAAAACTTTTTCTGGCTTGCCCCCCTTTAGAACCCTCCATCCCGCACTCCTACATACATCATATGCGTCCTCTGCAGTGGCTCTGTGCTCTACGCTCCCCCCAGTCTGGGAACAACTGAATTAGAGAATGTTTAAATTGTCTTTATCCATGTATGACCTTCCGTCCCTCCAAATTTAGTGCTCCTGGTATGCTGTACATAATAATAAACATTTTACAAACTTATTGCAATTTTAGAAAAATTTTAGATTTGCAGCAGCAGGAACAGTTTGGAGGAGAACAGAAGAAGAATTCAGAAAAGAATCTCAGTCATACTGTTTGTTGTTCGCTTCTGCGAAGTGTAGACATCACAGACATGTGTACATTATATAATGCTTTGACAAACTGTCTGACCGTGGGGACAAGAAGGAGAAAAAGGGCATGAAGAGAAACAGACGGAGAAGAGAGAAGGTGTGTGCATGGCTCGGCCTGTTGGTGTGAGAACGAGGTGTGCAGTGTGCTCACTTCAGCCGCCAAGCCACCTCCTCCAACAGGCTGAGTCAGGCAGACACATGGCGTCCCCGTGCTAACAACGAGGGTTGTGTGTGTGCATATATGGTGTGTGCCAGTGAGACAAACTGTGTGTAGGTGCTGATGTGTTTGTGTATAAGATGAAAGCACATGGATGTGCATGTGCCTTGGAGACGTCAAGCGCTCACACACATCCTGTCTTTGACAGCAGAGATTTGTGGGTAAATACACACTGTTGTCAAGGTGAGCGCAGGCCTTTTTTGGGGGGGATTGTACAAAGAGAGTTTGTGGTTAAAAGTAAAACACCATCTTTAATATTGTCAAAACTACATCTATTTGCAACATAATCAGTGCAATAAAATACAAAAACGTCAGTCAGATCCACCTATATAATAATAAATAATAAAATATGGCAGTCTCTTGAATAATTTAATGCTACTATAAATATATATCATAACTATCAGTTCTAATTACTCCACCTTGTTTATGAGAATTCTTTTTTGTTCAGTTCGGTCTGACAGATGGCTCTAAATGCTGCAATAACCACAAGTGACAGCCAACGTTGCCATGGAGAAGGAGTCAGTGGGATGTGGCTCAGTGTCTCTGGAGAAAACGAATGGGACAGTTTAAAGTGAAATGAATTATCTGAACTTCATGTTCAGTTTAGGCACATTTTTAGAGAATTATCAGTGTGTCTGAAAATATAACCTTCGTCCTGAGTGCGGCGCTCTTTGCCAACCCGGTTTCAAAAAAAAGCTGGGACACTGTAAAATGTAAATAAGAACAGAATGCAATGATCTGCAAATACTTTTCAAGTTGTGTTCAGTTAAATGTTTAAACTGATAGACTTTATTGTTTTTTTGTGAATATACTCTCATTCTGAATTTGATGCCTGCAGCACTTTTCAAAAAAAAAAGGTGGGACAGTGGCAACAGAAGACAAGGGAAGTTGTGAAATGTTCAAAAAGAAAACACCTGTTTGTAACATTTAACAGGTCAACAAGTTAATTGGTGACAGTATCATGATTGGGAGTTAAAGGGGCATCCTTGTCATTCAGAAGCATTTAGACATTTAGATAAATGCTGTTTATGGTGCACAAATCATCAAGATGCACAAAGCCAGACAACCAACACCAGATTTAAGCTTATATAATTTAAGTGGATTATGTGTACATGTATAACTCCCTCCCTGCTACATCATGTTGATAATAATCCTGATTCATGAATTAAAATGCAGCCGAGAAGAAGGCACATTATTCCACTGCCTTTGGAGCTGAACCAACATTTAAAAATTCTGGGAAGAGGTTATACAAACTAGGGACATTTCATTAAATATCTTGAAAGTCACCAACCAAGGAGTTTGCTGAGCACTTGAAAATTAGAAAATTGTAATGTTTGGTTTTTTTTATTGTTTGTGTGATTTGTTTTGTTTTGTTTGTTTGTTGGTATATGTGCATGTAAATCTTTAAGTATACCTATTGTTTTAATTTGGAAAAATTCAATAAATATATTCTTTTTTAAGAAAAAAAGAAAGCTCTTTGCTGTCATCCTGAAGAGTCCAGTTTGAGCTCCTATATGTGACCTATCAATAATTTTAACGTAGAACACTTGTAATCTACATTTTATTGCAGATTATATACTTTTACTCACTAAATATATGTAATATTTATTTAATATTTACTTTACTTCAAATTCATTTTTTAAATGAGCAATTAAGTCTTATTCACCGAACGTCTCGGATGCTGAGAGAGGTGGGATGTTGCCATAGCGTCCTCTGTTTGAGGAGGACATGAACATCTACTTCAAGCTGCATGACTGGTCAGTCTAGACGAGTCCTGCTCTGTAGAAAAATGTTTGACAGATGGACACAACCCACGACGAGGTCAACTCCAGTCACACACACAACCAAAAATAAGTGTTGGTGTAATTTGCAGCCTATGTGCATGTGTGTTTGTTTATAAATATAAAATTCCAATCATGGTTAAATCATCGTCTTCATCAGAGTACGGTATTTCCTCAGAGTGCCTCAGATTTTTTTTTAGACTGCTAACTTATAACATGGACTTCCATTTATAGCAAGCTGGACAATAATAGTTTGTTTCTTTTCATGTGACTGCTGGTCCTACCTTTAAAGAGCTCAGACCCAGTGTGTGTGTGTGTGTGTGTGTGTGTGTGTGTGTTTGCACTTCCACGTGGGTTCTTCTGTCTCTGTATGTGTGGACTTCTATTCTTATCAGCGTGTTGGAGGAAGGCCGAAGCTCTTGGTCGTGACTCAGTCGTCCACACACACGCCACAGTCGTGGAGAACCCTCAACGAAATGACCGGATGCTGGACAGATGGACTTTTTTTTTTGTCAATATGGTCATCCTTGTCACTACAAAACGAGAATGTCATCGTGTCTCACGCTTCATATTTGTTCTATTCATATCATTTGGTGGCTCACAGCGCATCACCAGCCACAAGGGCACTTCAGCAGGACTTGTTAGCTGTAAATGGACATATTTGCCGTTGCAGAGAGAACTGGGGCTTTTCAATCCTAGAACTTTTTCTCTGCTCATGTGTGCTGATCTTCTTCAGGCTGCCTGTTTGATACCAAATAACGATCAAAGATAATTTTTACTTTCCAAATTCTATCTTCACAGCAGCTTTTCTAAAAAACATTGCAAGGCCTGTTGTTATTTTTTTTAGGTGTTTTTTGCAATGAAGTTGAGGGAGCAAGTTAAAATTGCTGAAAGAAGTTACTTTTTTTCCCCAATTAAAATCAAAATCAAAGACGACTTGTTACAGTGAGAATAAAACCGCATTTTGTTCTGAGTCTTCGGGTAACCCCACCAAAAAGGCTCGAGATTACAAAAATTCTAACAAAATATGCTTTATTTGTAAATGAAGAAGTGCATACAGAACATTGATAAATGACAATAAAAATGGCAACCCTTGTGTTCTTGTCAGTACCTGTGAGAAGCTTAAAAAAAATTTAAAAACAAAAAAATTATAAAATATTGAGTGAGTTCACTGAAGCATACATGTATGATGTTTGTGTGGGGTTCTGCTATGATTGGTGGAACGGCAGGAAGCTATGACAACAGGTCAAATTTGCAAAAAAGTCGTGTTGATTGGACAAAATTGCAAGGTTTTGCAGAACTCTTGGGGACGGGTTGAATTTGCGTTAACTGTTAAGATCGCAATTTTTGAAGGGACTGATTATTAACAGTTCTAATTTTAATTAAAAAAAATTTTGATTTCGTCTTAAACCGGAACATCTCAAAACACATACCAAATATGTTATTATCAACTACAGTTGATCCCTGTTTATCCCTGTTGATCCCTGATCCCCGTTTCCCCATCTCCGCTATGTGTCTGCTCGGTTGCCATATTCTTGGCTCGCTGATAAACAAATGAAGAATGCAGACTTCATTACAAATTTGACTGTAATTCGTTTAATTCTGACTTTCATGAAACGTAACATTATAACAGTAACTTGGTTGGAATTAAATTCAGTACCTAGGTTCTAATCAGCTCTATGCCAAAACATGAACCTTCTGAACAGCCACAACTTCCACTGGGACATGCAGGCTCTGACTTTTGAATGTGCAACAGCAACTGTTAATTATTTAGAATTTCAACTCTTATTAGTTTCTCCAAAAATGTAGACTTCTATATTTATTATATTATTGTAGCCACATGGTTGCTTTTATGCTCTAAATCAATAACAAAATGCTCAAAAGGAATAATATTGTTTAAATTGAGAAGTTTAGACTCATCATCCTGTTTGCTATTTCCGTATTAAGTTTATAAAGTTAAAGTAAGCCAGCACACCATTACACTATTCAATGCATCTTTATGCAACTTTATTCAAAACTTTGCAAATCTGTGCTGGTTACATCTGGCAGTTGTGGTGGCATTGCAGTAGGTGCTTCACCATCTGTTGCCTGCTGGAGATCTGCACTCTACTTAGTGCAGTCTTCTAGTTATAGCATTTATTCTTCCTTGTCATAAGTTCGTCTGTTTTTATATCTTGCTGTTTGTATGCACTAATATTTACTTATACCCTTTATAACTGTGATGCACTTTGTGATGTCTGTGATGCACTTTGTGATGTCTGTTCTTCTAATACCAAAAATGTACGTTATGATTTCTGGCTGCTGGGGCTTTCAAAGTTGCAGCAATTCTCCCTTGTTACCAGTTGGGGCCGCCAGCCAACACATTTGTTTAATGCTGCTGCTGATGCCTCTCTGAATGTGAAACTTCCTTGAGAGACAGTTAAAAAATGTCTGTGAAGCTTTGAAAACAATCTTAAAATACCACGGATGAAAAATCTAGCTTTGTACCTGGGTTTATCAACATTACTCCACTACATCAAACATTTATGCAGAGCTTCATTTCTTTAGCCGGTCAACAGAATGGATGATGACAATATATTTTGGAATCAGTGCATCTCTATTCCTGGCCTCGCCAAGCGTGACGCTCGGAGCAGCAGCGTAGGAGGCCTCCCACCAGTGCGTGTGGGCTGACTGACTGAGTGCCCTCTCTCATATCAACGCTGTCTTTGGATCTGAACAAAAAAAGCCACAGATAGAAGGTACTGTTCCTCCTGTGTCACGATCATTGACTCTAGTCCACTGAAGCACTTGGTACTCCAATAGTGACTGGTGTTTATTTCATCCTATTTTGAGCACAGTTGGCACATGTTGGCCTTATTTCCTCCAGTCTAGGAACATGTACATAGGTATGTACACATGTATAGGGACAATATGTTTGAATCTGACCTAATTAATGATAGAACTTGTCATGTATTTAGCTGCATCCAATGGTGGAAAGTAACTAGATTTGCTCTCGAGCTGTACTGGAAGGCTAATTCCAATATTTTTAAACTTTGGCCCTATTTGTTTTCTTTGCTTTTTTTTTAAACATATTTTTGACTCTAAATGACTAAAAAATAGGCTACAAAAAGTTTTGGAATTGGTCCAGCCTCCAGTCGTGACAGAGACTTTCTAGTGTTTCCAAATCATTCAGCATGTGACCCCTCACAAAAATCAGTGCCAGATTTCAGATGTGATGGTGCTCAGATGGTTTACATGAGTGCTTGAGGGCCAAAGAGCTAAAATTATCAATCATTTCATAGTACATCTTCTTTTGATGCTTCAAATATATTCTGCTGATAAAGTAGGAATTTCTTTGCAGAATTTTTACAGCTAATAGAGTACTTTTATATCGCTGTTTTGGTACTTTTGGTTACTGAATTAAAAGAAGTTGGTTCTAACTGGGTAAAATGTAAATGGATTACCACTAAACAACAACTAAATTTTGAGTTACAGTGGAAACCACTTGTAGTGTTGACATCATTGCAACTTTTTTTCTTTTTCTTTACTTCTCAGGCAGATTAGCACCTAAAAAGTAATGAAATGGAAGCTTTGGTATTTAATGAATTAATTTCATTTCTGTACTTAATACAATTCAGATACAGTAATACAATACAGTACTCTATATAAAATATAGTTTTGTTGCTGCTGTTTCTCGTTGGCTCAAGTTTTTCATTGAGATTCTTTTCCTTGTCATGTAAGTTTCATGATAGTAAAAAAGTTTTAAAAAAGAATTACAGTAGTTTTAAAATTGTTTTCACTGTACACTGACGACTTTACTATGAGTGAATTGTATAGGAATGATTTTGTCCCAAGCTTTATGATCCATGTAAGCATAAGATCACAGTGACCATGATCATTATTAGCAGTTTCCACTGTACTTCTTTAGTCTGATGCTGTATTGTGAACTAGGGTTTTAACACCCACTCCTATTCAGGGTGTTCTGCCTAATTACAACACACTAAACAAAGATGACGAATAAAGTGAACATTATATTCACTTAAAATCAGCATGTTAGCTTGCTGACGTTAGCATTTAGCTCAGAGCACTGCTGTCCTGCTTCACACTGGCCTGGGTCACTCATAAGCTGAAAATATATTTTCAACTTTCATGTGCATGCGAGGGTCGGCACACCAGTTTTCGTCCAAGTGACGTTAATTTTGTCCTCAAAAGATATATATGTGGGCTCTGTATGGACATCTGCATACCTCAAATTTGTTGTGACTGCACGGCCTTGTTTTCAGCTCGTCTATGAGGCCAGTGCTTACAAGGTACGGACTAAGCCCAACATCTGTACATGTGTAGAACATGTCCTCCGAGTGTACCTCAGAAAGCAGTGTAAACAGAACTACTTCACATCTGTGATGTCTGCAACTGTCTGTGCATTTATAAAAGGGACATTCATTTTGTAAATTATCAACTGAGACTACATAGTCTTATTCTTATTACTTTTTATAGTGCTAGCAGTCCATGGATTGATTACAAAGTGCTGGCGGAAATCAGGTGTGGAAGAGGCACAAAGATCACAATATAAATCCACAGGAACTTGAACGAGAAATGCATTGCACAAGATTAGATTATGAAAATTGCTTGACCTTTGCTCAACCATCACTGTTGCTCTTTTGAGGTACATATACAGTTTCTGACCCGTTCTTTCGGAGCTGTTTGTTTCTTTTTCTTATAACAGCTGTATACTACTAATCCTGTATGGATGTGATATGATTGCTAATGTTGTGTGGCCTGGAGCAACCATCCTGGGGGAAAAATGGCATATGGGACGCTGCTGGGAAATAGCAAGGTCCCATTTTGGGGTTAATAAATTCCGTGGTATCAGATTGGTACATAGTATCAGTATTAGTATTATATTTGTGTCTGACACTACTACCACTACTAATAATAAAAATAATAATAATAAACTTTATTTATGTGGCACTTTTCTCACCACAGTTGCAAAGTGCTCCACAAAGAGATAAAACAACAAAGCACAATAAAATGAAGTAAAACTGTATGAAAAGAGATTAAATTCAAACAGAGATATAAGTTTTTCTTTTTAAGAATGTTTAAAGAAGAGATTTAAAAGCAGTGAAAGACACAGCAGACCAAATCTCAGCAGGTAATCTATTCCATAGTTTGGGGGCCCGCACTGCAAAAGCCCGATCGCCCTTAGCAAGCAGTCAGGCTCTGAAACTGACTCGAACAGCTGATCTGAGAGGACGTCCAGGCTCATAAGGGATTAGAAGTGCCGTGATATAATGTTGGCCCTGCTCGTGTAGAGTTTAGTTTAGTTAATTTATAAAGGGACAGAGTGCAATGACAATGTTCATTTCCATTTACAGCGAGACGCTAATTTCCATCTGTAGTCCTACACTTAACAAGTAGACTCAATAAATAAAATATAAAGTGTTATACAGAATACAATACATAGAGATCTCTTACATAATAAAAATATAATATGTACACACTGCCTTACAGATTAACAATAGAATATTAAAATCAATACGAGTGCACAAGAAGCCAAAGCAGGGAAGCCGGAGTGGGAGTAATGTGATCTTGTTTTCTTGACCCGGTGATAATCCTAGGAGCAGCATTTTGATACCTGTACGGAGGGCATTACATGAGTCTAGGAGAGCCCTTTGTAAATCCTCAAAGGATAAGAATGACCTAATTTTAGATATTAATTTAAGTTGGAAAAACACGACTGGACAGTCTGCTTTACTTGGTCATCGAAAAAAGGCTGAAATCAAATAAAACACCCAAATTTCTTGCAGCTGGCTTTATGTTGCGTGCAAGGTGGCTGACTATCTGACCGTAAGAATTGGGTCACTATTACCAGTACTTTAGGCCGTATTTTAGGCCAATCTAAAAACTCTAGTAGTTAATCACAAGATGAAGTAGTTCAGATGAGGCCTGCTTGAAAACTTTAAGTATGTGACTAAACTTCTACTTCAAAGATGAGTAAA
>JAJHUR010101119.1:0-11045 GCA_027495735.1 Lutjanus campechanus | reverse complement strand
GGGGGGGGGGGGGGGAGGGGGGGGGGGGGCGGGGGGAGGGGGGGGGGGGGGGGGGGGGGGGGGTTCACCATCTACAATCCATAATATCATTAAAGAGTCAGAGAATCCAGAGAAATCTCTGCTCATTCCGTGCAAAACTGAAAACCAACATTGACTTCCTGTGACCTTTGACCTCATGTCCAGAAAGTTGCCAACTTCTATTAGCCTGAGCTCATCTGAGAAGTGGAAAAGTGTGCTGTGGTCTGATGAGTCCACATTTCAGATTGTTTTTGGAAATCATGGACGTCGTGTCCTCTGGGATAAAGAGGAAAAGACTTTCACCAGTGCTAACATCAAAAGCCAGCATCTGTGATGGTATGGGGGTGTGTTAGTGCCAATGGCAGTTTGGGTAACTGTCACATCTGTGAAGGACCTGCTAATGCTGAAAGGTACATACAGATTTTGGAGCAACATATGCTGCCATCCAGACAACGTCTTTTTCAGGGACATCCCTGCTTATTTCAGCAAAACAATGCTGAGACACATTCTGCATGTGTTACAACAGCGTGGGCTCCCAGTAAAAGAGGTCAGGCACTAGACTGGCCTGCCTGCAGTCCAGACCTGTCTGAGAAAGAATTTCACTTTCAAAACTTCAACAATTAGTGTCTCAGCTCATGCACGCTTACTGAAAGTTGTTGAAAGAAAAAGTGATGTGACGTAGTGGTAAACATGCCCATGTCCCAACTTTTTTTGGAACGTGTTGTAGGCATCAAATTCAGAATGAGTGCACATTTACAAAAAATAATTAAGTTTATCACTGAACATTCAATATCTTGTCTTTGTACTGTACCCAATTGAATAAACAAAATTTGAACAAAATTGCAAATGATTGTATTCTGTTTTTCTTTACATTTTAAACAATGTCACAACTGTTTTGGAATTGGGATTTGTAGATATTCTCATTAGCTGGCAAAGCTAAGCTGTAGGTATGACTAACCACAACACTATTACATGACAATTTTTCAAAAACACTGAATTCAGGACTTCAAACAGAAGGTTTTCTCTCACTGAATACGTCTCCCCATTTTGACAGAGTTTCAAAACACGTCTCCTCGCTTATCAAGATTTCCAGACAAAACACAGAGGATCATCCGGGATGTCATTTTACAGCTCTTTACATATTCACACAAAACTTAAGCCACACAAAGTGTCCAACATTACTCACAGGTACCTCCAAAAATGCGGTTATCAGAGGCCCAGTGCGGAGTACAGTCAGAGAACACCCTGCCTGCTGCTCCTTATCTCTGCACTCTTCAGCGTGGGTGAGTGTTTGGTGGAGGGAGATGGGGAGAGAGATGAGTGGAGCTGCAGAGGGGGTCTCTGTTGGGTTGTGTATGGGCACTGGAGCCTCTCGTGACTGGACATTGTCAAGTGGGGTCACTCGCAGGGGCCGGCCTGCGGGCTCACCAGGAATGCAGTCGTCTTATCAGTTGTAAAGGAGCTCTAGACCCTCTGAAAGAAAAGCAAACGTCTCTATAGGAAGACAAAGACAGGTCCTACGGGACATTTTTCTTGCTCTGCTTCGCTCTGGTTGGCAGATTTAAAGCTGCGGGGCAGATACCAAATAACTCCGACTGCCATGGATACTGTGATTTAAGACATGCTTCCCTTTTTTATCCCTTTACCTCCCTTTCTACTAATATTTTGATAGATACATAAAACATACTGATAATGATGATTGTCCATCAAGGAAGACAGTAGCTACAGAAGCTTAAAGTCTAATTCTGCCTTTCTTCTGGCCACATAAAACTGAGGTACACTAACATTTGTAATTAAAGAATTTGACTTGAAACAGGAAAAATCTAATATTTTTATTTCTTAACTGATCATAATTGTTTTATTGCTGTGTTTACACACATTACCAATGTAAACAAGCCTGTAAGAAAAGAATTTTAGTTGTTGTCTTGTCTCTATGAAAAGAATTGGCAATCAATGTGAGAAACTGCAGGTTCCAATCTGATTTTCAGCTGTAGGGCAATCCTTTTGTTTATATTTGGATTATGGACTGAGCCTTCAAATATGTGCGGCAATCAAATATTTTTGTAAACCCGATGAATTGCATGAATATTAGAAGATTTGAATGCATATTTAAATCTCAAAATGTGACCCACGCTGATTGGTTTCCACCACAGGAACCTTTGGAAGAACTCATGCGTTTCCATTGCAAGGACCAGAGTCTGGAACTTAAGTTCCAGGGACATTATTTTACTCTCCCAACAAAGTCCCTGCTTGGGGACATTTTAGGGATAAGGGCACTTTTTTTGAGGGCACGAAGGGCAAATGCCCAGGCAGCAATACCATCAAATAAACCAATGATTTTAATTCCACAAAAATAATGAATTTATCTTAAAGAGTAAGGATGATTTTATTTGACCCAATGGGTCAACTAAGCACTGAGTAACATTATATGCAGAGTTTCTTGTCTTATTCGTTCACTAATATATTTAATTGGTGTCATAAATAGCCAGGTGGTTTTCATGCAGTCCATAACAGGCTAGAAATCAAAACTCACTGTAAGTTACTTGTGCAGTGTTTTACTTGATGTTGCCCAATATAAATTAAAAATCTCAACAAAAGACGTTGGTGTCTAAAAACTTATTGACAGGAAAGAGGCATCACATCAACCAAATGATCAAACGTAAGAGAGAACATAATTGGTAGATTAATCAATAATGTAAACAATCCATAATTTTGCCTTTTTGCATATTGCAAAAAAACTCAAACTAAGTAATTGATAGAAGTTTGATAACTATGTGAAAATATGTGTCATGCAGCACAGACTCCAGATAACAGCCAGAACAGTTCAACATCCACAAAGCACAAAGCAAAACTTGGAAAAAGGTCGACACAGTTGACACTGAGCTCGGGGCTATAAAGAAAAACTTTTCTATTTTCATGAAAAATTCAGCAGGATTTTCTATCAGCTGTGAAGTTGCCGAACTCAGACTGCCTTTCTCTCCTGGGCCATATCTCATCCCATAATCCCTTGCTCTGTCTCCTCCTTGGCAAGGCTGGCCAATCAAAGACCTTAAAGAGGTGAGTGATAGGGGGTAGGATGAACCAATTACCGTGGCGACGACTGAAACCCTCCCTACAAACAGCCGAGTCACTAAGTCACAGACTTGTTGCTCAGTGGGAAGCGAGCTCCGGTGGATTAGCGCGGCAGCAAACAGGCACAAGGGCCAACACGGCGGGGGGCTGTGACCTCACGAGAGGGGGGAGCAACACCGCCATGTGAACCTCATAAAAAACAAGGGGGGTAGAGGAAGCCCCCCCTCCAAAATACTGAGCTGACCAGCAGCTTTGCGCTGTAAGGATTGGCGCGCTGACGCCGTTGGGTGGTCATGACCCCGTCTCCATGGCGCTGAGAGGTTGACAAACCAAAAGTAAATCCCCTGGCTCACAGAGAGCAGACTTATATATAGACTCAATCTGGTCTCTTCTTTAAAGTCATCAGCATGGAATAAAACGGGGCATGTGTGGTCATAAAGTGAAGTCTACGACAAACAAAAGTGTTTTTTTATAGCATCACTACCTGCTGCACCCACACCGGAATAACCTGATGTAGATTTGTCAGAGGAGCCGAGCAGGTGTAGCTTTGATTGTGTTGCATCAAAAAGAGGTCGCCCCTTCCGGATTCCTTCCTAGTGTGTTTTAATTGGATCCTCATTGAACTAAAAAAAAATGTCAAACTGTGACCGAGCGAGGAAAGTAGAATGGTAAACTGGTACAATATAAAAGAAAAAGTGACCCCCAGGTTCACAGAATGGGGGGAGGGATTATGTATCAAATGCAAGTGTTTGGCAAGCAGAGATGCAGTGACATCAGTATTTTTTATCTGTATCTGTATCTGGATAAAAGACCTGCAGAAGTGGCCGTGGTTTCTACTGTAAGTTAAATTGGGCAAATCTTTTATTTTCTAACCTAATATTCATCATCAAAATGATTTACCACTTCCCTTTTAATTGAGGGATTTTGAAAAGTTAGAAACCAAAAAAGAAAGTTTTACAAATGATCTTTTATATGTATATATATATATATATATATATACATATATATATATATATATATATATATATACATATATATACATACATATAAAGGAAACAGAAACTGAAAAAGATGCTGTATACACAGAAATATCCTTCAGTTAAAGGGAATTATCTTGATTGAATTAAGGAGAAATCTGTGATATATTTACTTTTACTTATCATAAAATGTCCATGATACGTCATCAGAAATGAAGGAAGCATGCATGCGCAAATTGAATTACAACAGCCACAGCGTCCACCTTTGAAATGTCTTTTCCGGCATGTAATCTGTGTTATTGTTTGCCTGTTATATGTTAATCACCATTCAAATTAATGCCGAATATCTGTGGAATGATTAAGTGTCTGTTTACATGTCGTAAGAAATCATTAATAAGCAATATGTTAATGGAGTCTGGCAGGCAGAGGGAAGGCAGCCACTTTTGTTTTCAGGATAACGGACTTTACACTGACAGACAACTGACTAAACAGCTGATCTACTTGCAGTGTAGGACTTATCATTGCGTGTTATTGTCACATTACAATGTTGTCCTCGTCTTGTCCTTCTGCAGTGTTGCAGCAGCCTGCCTGAGCTTCCTCGAGTCTGAGGAGGAGGGGGTGGGGGGAAACGACTTCTTTCGGTCATAGATTGTATTTAATAGGATTTCAACCTATTTCATATACCGCCTCTGGCTCCAACTAACAATTTAGAGTCATTTTTGGAAGTGCAATGGCTACATATTGCTCCTTTAAGGTAGATTCAACCTTTTTAATCTATGTCTTCATAGAGCTGACCTTTTCTGGGGTCAAGGTTGTGTATGCATACGCGTAGCATTAATTTCTTAGGACATATACAACCATCACTCCAAACTGATGCAGGATACATCAGACAGGGATGATGCATATACAAACATGTAGTTAAAAGCAAGTATATCTCCAGTCTCGTAGTAAGTGTTGATTGTGTTATGGAAGCAGTTGTTTTAACCGAAACCGTGATCTGTTCCTAAACCTAACCAAGTCGTTTTGGTGCCTAAACCTACCCCAGACCTTTATTTTGAAAGTGTAACTGGATGTTGCATTTTTATTATTGCTCACCTGACTGCCAAATGAGAGCAAAACTGGATCATACCTTAGTCTGAAAGTCATGTTTAGTTTAAAAAGGAAAATTTGTGTCTATGTACACATATCTAATAGATTAAATTTTGTGATTTCTTGAACTGCTGTGAGACTTTGTTATATTCGATATGATATTACTGTATACTACATTTATTTAACAGCTTGTGTTTTTAAGTTAATTCACATATTCAGATTATTAGTACAAAAAGAAACAAAGTAACAAATAAATTAAGATGTATTGTTATAGACTGAGCTACCCAGCAGTATGCAGTACTTTACATTAGCTCCATCTTTACCAGCTGCAACACTAAAATAATGCTCACACATTACTGCATCACATTATTCTGAGACTGGCCAGTCCTCATACTTAGTGCTATTTGGTTGTCATTTTAATGCTAATACTTCTATACTTTTACTCAAGTATTTTTTTTTTACTTGAGACAGAGTATTTCTATAGTGGTGTTACTTCTTTAACTTAATCACATCAGCACAATTCCCTTGTGTACATGTACTATTTCTTTGTCAAAAGAACATACAAGAGCTTTCCAACTGTTTTTTTTTTTGGTTGTTTGTTTAATTTGAATACTTAAAAGTGACTTGAATGGTCCTATAAATCCCAAGAGAAAAAAGCAGATATTAGGGGAAGGTCTCAAAAACATGAATTTGCGTGAGAGAAAGGGTCCCGAACCCTAGGTTTGGAAGCACTGTCAAAAATAATCAGATGCAAAAAAAATTAAAATTAAAATAGGCGGCGCTAAAAAAAAATAATTAAAAAAAAAGCATGTGGTGCAGACAAAACTCTATGCAACAAAATACTAACAAATATCAAAACGGGCCAAACCTCAGGAGACATACTTGCATTCTAGATCAGTCACCATCATTTAAAATTTACAAAGTAAGATTAATACTTCACATTAAAAAATCATTTTGGAAGGGTTTCCACACAAATGATTGAGTATGTGTCATACGGTCTCAGTCGGATCCGTCACTTCAACATTTGGTTTGTGGGAGTTTGAAGACCTGTTTTGGTGGTGAGAGTTTCTCCACAGCTTTTCTGCCAGGAAACATCGGCACCAGTGACACACTTATACTGCTGTCAGTGCTTATAAATGATTATGACCTTCATCTGTTTTTTTTTTTTGCCATTTTCACATACAAGCACACAGTTTCTCCTGTGTCTTTGGTGTCTGGCAGAAGAAAAATAACTTGCTGTTTTCCTCTTCACTTGAATTCAAATTTTACTTGGTTGTTTTAGTGTTATGTGTGACTTATATGGCCCCTGAACTCCTCTGCATGCTCCTGTTTATAACACTAAATCATAATAAGGTTGAAATGATGCTGTATATGTACACATATCATTTCTATGTGACTGAATATGTATACATTATGCATTACGTGCCACATGATTCTCAACTCTCAACGAATTCCACCAGGCAACGCACCTATCAGCATCACTCTAAACAAATTGCCACCGAGCTGACCTCAGGAGACAGAACATGTAAACACATGGAGAGATGTGTATATTACACACACATGCTCCCTCCATCTAATGACCGTTACAGAGATAAATTAGTGTGAAGAATGCTTATATACAAGCTTTATATGTTCAGATTAACATGCAAAGAATTGGACAGCTTGAACGTCTGCAAAATAGTTGCATGCAATAAAATACTCATTCTGCTTGAAGAGGAGAGAGAGAAGAGATTTTTTGAGATTAACTTTTGCAGAACTTTTCTGACTGGGTTGCACCAACAAAGATTAATTCAACCAAAGATTACTTCAGAGTTCTGTTGCACAAGCTAATCTTCACTTAGTCAGCACAAGATTTCAACCAAAATTGGATAATTTAATCAATATGAAGATGCTTTTCTTCCCTAAATGAAAGTAGGCCCAAATGAATAAAGTGAGAGTATAAAAGAGACATGGAAGCCGTTAACATCTGGCTGCTCTGTATTCCTTTACAGAATGTTAAATTGTTTACTAGCTAGCTAAAAAGTTGACCAAACGTTACAGTGTTTGCTAGCTCATTAAAACATTAACAAAATATGACACTGTTTGCTAGCTAGCTAAAAAATTCACAAAATATAACTTTGTTTGCCTACTGGCTAAAAATTTAACAAAACATTTGATGTGTCCAAAATCATTCAGTCAATCACTACTCCCTACTCACTATCTAGGGATTTCTATAAACTAGAGGACTGTTTATATATGTATATAGTGTATATACTGTATATAGTGAGCTGCACCGTTAATCATGTCGTTGCCACCACTATGTAGTGGACTTTATAGACAATATATAGTTTGCTAGCTAGCAAAAAAGTACACAAAACATTACATTGTTTCTTAGCTAGCAAAAAAGATTCACAAAACGTTAATATTGTTTGCCAGCTAAAAAGTTAGTCAGCCTATTCATTGATGATGGCTCGGCAAAGAAGCTCCAATTTATTCTCCTTTCAGGGAAACTTATTGGTGAGATTAAAGATTAAAGATTAAAAACCAGCACAGTAAGGAAGATTAGAAGATTAGACTACAAAGAGAGAAAATGTCTGCCTGCTGCCGTCACACTGTTTTAACAGATAAACTGGAGTGCAAGAAGAGACACATCATAAAATTCAAATGGGTTGAGTTTATCCCTTCACTTAACAAGGAACTTGATTATTTTTGTTCAATCCATCTCGGAAAAGCAATCGTTTTCAAAGATGAATCTGGAATTGAGGTTTAAAGAGAGGTTGAAATTGAATCTTTCCAATTTTAAACTAGTTTTAAAGTTTGGTGCAACATAAATTTAGTTAAATCATGATATAAATGAGGTGTAAGTTGGTGTAACACAGCCTTTATTGCCTATTCTTGTGTTGTAATCAATAGAGAAACATTACTGGCTTAGATTTTAATGCACCCAGAAGGATGTAACATCAGCCAACGATTTGCTTTCTTTCCTGTATTCACTTTGCCTTTGTCTCATTGCAAACTTACATTGTATGTTGTAACCACAGAGTATACAGTCTAAGGTTGTAATATCATGATAACACATTATATCAGTGGCCAACAGGGCAAGTGTTTCCATACTTTCCTCTGCATGATTCTGAGGCATTTAGGTTGTAAAAATGCTTGAGGAGCAGCCTGCTGGTTACTTTAAATTAATGCATATTCAGGAATGTTACTCATTATTGCATATTCACACAACTTTTCCATACATTAAACTACAACCACCCTCCCTTTCAAAATGATTAATAGCACAAAAGTTGAGGTCCTTGGCTGGCACTGTTACAGACTGGATCCTCTTATACTTTATAAAAACCGAATCCTGGACTCATGATTTTCCAAGGAGCTGCTATTCCTCTAAACTCCTCACAAAGCCTTAATGAAAGTGTTATGCAGGGCAATGATGACAGACATAAACGGCTGATTTAAATGTCTATCATTTAGCCCGAAACGTGGCCCATAATTCTGAGGTGTGTTGGCACCGTGGGGGCCACAGCGTCGTGCTGAGCCAGAAGCCTGAGCGATGAGCTGCAGGAGCGCCAAGGCTCGACTCCGCTGAGGCAAGCAGGGCCTCATCTGTGACTGAGTGGGTGCTAGAACGCCAAGCAGAGAAGTGACGGGTCACAGTAAAGGTTAACAAAATCAAGGCAGGGAATTTACGAGCGTCCGTGCTTCACAAGCGATGTCGCCAGCAGCGAGGGGGGGAGTGTAAAAGACAAGGGTGGATGAGAGGATTATAGAGTGTGTGTGAGCATGTGTGAGGACGTATGTGTGTTTGTGTGGATTTGGTAGCGGGATCCTCGCCTACTTTGCAAGCAATACATTGTGACAGAATGATGAGGGTCCTTTACTGTGAGAGTGTTCACTTCACACACTGTTGGGCCGGTCGCGCTCTGTAAACTGACTAAAAGCAGCTGGACGTGAGACAGCGTGCAGGTTATTGGAGTCACCTGTAAATCTATCATTTCATATTTGTCATATACAGTTTATGTATGCGCACATAAACTAAATTTCCTCCTCACAATAAACATGTCAAGTCTGGAATGATTACAATTGCAACCGTGATAATAAAACGGTCAAAATCCACCGCGCTACGTTAGGGAGTGCAAACTGTACACCTGAGAGAGGTCCCATAAACTGCACAAGCAGTGATGCGTCTGGCCCGATAGACTCTGAGCTGATGAATAACTTCCTCCATCCTGATATAAACATTTGCTTTACAGAAAAAAGCAGAGATCAAGCTGCTGTAGTCATGGAAAAAAAGCTTGTGAATAACCTGGTGAATTAAGTTTACTTGTTTTCATGTCAAGAGCATTTAATTGCTGCTGTGTGTGCCAGAGTGTGTGCATATGCCTGGCTAATGTCGAATACCGTGAGGCCGATCAGCCTAATTTTTTTGTGCACATTCATGACTGTGTTTCAGGTCATCACATCATTGTGAACCTGATATCTTAAGAACACCTTGAAGGAATTTCTCTAAACTTGGCACAAATTTCCAGATGGACTCAAGGATTAACTGGTTAGATTTTGTTAGCCAGAGGTCAAGGTCAATGTGACATCTCTAAACTTCTTGTTTGGCTATAACTCAAGGTTTCATATGGTGATTAAGACGAAATTACATACAAATATCTAAGAGGATAAAATGATGAGGTGATGACATGTTATATCCAAAAGGTCAAACGTCATCTTCACTGTGACATCGTAATGTTCAGCTCTCTATCGGTCCTCTGTCCCCCTCTGTTAAAATAGTCTCTAAGTGAAGACAGCATGTTTCTTACTGGAAATTATTCACTGGAATCATACATGTAAAGTGATAACTTCGATTTTGCCATTTTACTTTTAAAAAATACCCTTAATATCTGACAGTTAATATTAAAGTCTATCAAAGTTACAAGTCAATATAGTGGTAAGTTCCAAGTCTTCACTACATACATTAAATGAGTCTGGACAGACATGGATGTAAACTGCAACTTGACTGGTTGGTGGAGACAAACAACTGTGAGACAGTAATTCCATTTTTTGACCTCTCTGTTTTATACGACCATTGACAGCTGACTTCCCATTCTTCTTAACTGGCCACTAGGGGCTGCAAGTGATCAACAACTGCTTCTGTTTGAAATCTTGTTTCAGTTTGGGATAATGTATGTGGAGGTCATGTTGATGTTTGCAAATCTCCACTGGTTGTACCTGGCAGTTGTGGTGGCATTGCAGTAGGTGCTTCACCATCTGTTGCCTGGCGGGGATCTGCACTATACTGAGTGACCTCTTCTAGTTTAATTTAAAGCTCCAGTAGGCAACATTGTTTTGGTATAATTGAGAAATAATTTCATAAAAACCTTTAAGCATATTGTAAATCAGGTGTTCTGAGAGAGAGCTATACTGCTGCACCTCCTCTATGCCTCTAATTTCAGCATTTGGAGAATCTGTGCTAGACCGTTAGACTGAACCAATCACAGGTCTTTTAGGACCTGGGGGACTCCTCCTACTAAAGCAGCTGCGCGTTCATGTTACTTCGCGAGTCAATGACGGAAACTACTGCAGGAAAAGTTGCTATAAAACGGCAATATAATAAAGAGAAAATAGCCTAATTAGCAACATGCTCAACCCAGGAGTTTGTCAGCTCACTCAGTTAATTTTGAGTTCACCTTCAGTTGTATTCATTCACTTGTATCGCGGAGCTTTGCCGAGTGCCGAGAGGACCGGGCGAGCTGCGACTCAGAGCCGACAGTCAGCTGCTGTGATCGAGTGAGCAGAGGAGGATGCCGGCTATTTTACTGTCAGGAGAGGAGCTCGGAGTGTATATTTCAAACTTTTGGGATTAAAAAGTGGATTTATCTTCGTGTTTGCTTGTAAACCTGTGTGCAGCAGCACCATGGAGGC
>JAJHUR010101118.1:0-39420 GCA_027495735.1 Lutjanus campechanus | reverse complement strand
CCAATCCAGGAAAAGTTTAAGAGTGAAAGCGTCAATGTATCCATAGAAATTAAATCACTACAGCTCCCTCTCCTGTGGCGAGCGGCATCCCCCTGCTTGCCACACATGCCACCCTCACTGCATACGTGTGACGCTAAATTTGTCACTTGTTGCTTTTGAGAAATTAAGTGATTAACAGGGTTTTGAAGTCGCCAAGTTGGCAACACTGGATCTGCTAAGCTAATGCTAGCTATAATATATAACATTTATGCATTAAAATAGCCAAAAAGGCTGGACATATATTAGGCTACATATTATGTTGAGTTGTGCACTTACAGTAATTAGTTGTGCACTCCCTCACTCCCCAAATGTTTGCAACAGTGGTCAAGCCCAGAGAAAGTATGTAATTTGTTCAAGGCACACATCAAATACGTCAGAGAGTGATGAAGACGGTCAGTGAGCATGACTTAACGTAACATTACGTCATCTGTGAACATGATTTCTTCCTGAGTTTCATCAGATAGGCTTTCATCTGAATATGTTGTTTAACAATAAAGACAACAGCTCCCATGATCCTACAGTACATCGCAACATCACCAAACCATGTCTTCTGTTGTTGTTTAAATGTGAGAGCGACCCTGAGCGGCAAAACTTACATATTATGTGTTTAGTAATAGGCCCAATGTGCAGGGTGTTCAAGTAATAATAGCATACTGTAGCTGAGATTAGCATTTGATATTGCAGTCCCAAGATGAAAGATTTCGCTTGCTTTATTACCCGTGTTGATGAGCATTATTTACCAGATGTTTGAAACACTTATTTACGCATTATACTAACTCAGCAAAGTGCTGGTGAAGGGCAAACGTTACAGATCAAAGCCTGAATGTGCTTCAGAGCACTCCTGAATCTCTCAGAATATCCTGGTCGCATAAATGCTTTTTCGCTTTTAGCCTAGAACATCTTTTTAGCCAGAGCTACTTCGATTCATGCCTTTTGTGTGGCTGTACATTGATTGCCCTCTACATCCTTTGTGTCAATGGCCCATTGATGCTGACTCGCCCCCCCCTCTCAGTCTTGATAATGTTTCTCTATTGATTTCAGTGCCCAACTGATGCAGGTCCTTTGGATCTGCCATTGAAATTTGAAGAGTAAAATTGTCTAATAGATTTCAAATAGGCCTCTTTGAAGGCGTACAGTTTCCTCATGGCACACTGCTCAAAAGATTTAACTTTAAAATGTATGGCATTGAGGTCCATTTACTTACCTAACCTCGAAATATATTTTTCTATACTGCTATTTGAATCTAAAATAATTAATTATGACAATGTGAACAAAAAGCCAGATTTCGCTGGCACAAAAACAAATATTGGAATTCAATATCAGTTCCTGATATTGTTATCGCTGACTGATTTAGACTGAGCAGACTTTATCTTGGCTGTTTGTTGAACACTTCACCCAAATGACTTGCTTTCTCGTATATATGGTTTAAGTGTGATTTCTGCTCAGACCCTTTATGATCATATTCAGCAGGTCATATCTGAAGGCGGTGTTGAAGCACATTGGTCTCAAGTTTTTGAAATACTCAAGACTTAAGTGATGGCTCCTGACAGCTTTTCTGAATTGATAATAGGTAGGCCTAATTAAAAAGAGTTCTCCAAAACAGGATGTAGACTGAAACCACATGCATGACAAACGTCACATCTAACAGCAGCTTCTCTTTGTGTGTTGTCATTTGACTTTTAGTGGGTTTTATGGCGAATCTGAGTCAACCTGTTCACTTTGTTGTGCCACAGCTGTTGTCTTGGGTGGGTCAAGTGACTGCAAAAGTGTCGAGTTCAAAAGCAAACCGGGCCACGACAGGCTTGCATTTGAAAAGGGGGTTGAGCAGGGTCATTGTATCAGTGTGCCTCTCAGTCATTGTTGTAAACATTCAAGCTCTAACGCTCCTTTCATCTATTGTAAGCTGTTGTAATCTTTCCCTAAAATGTTACACCTCTGATGAGTTTATTCCTCCAGGTTTAATCAGATTTTTTTTCTCTTTTCTCTTTTCAGGTGTGGCTGGTAGAGTAGCACAAGGCAGAGGACTGGACCCCCTCACCCCTTCCCTTGCTGCCCTTTCAGGGAGAGCAGAGTCCGAGTTTGTTTTTCTTTTCTTTTTTTTTTTTTTTCTGTCCGGACACAACCCGCAAACTTGTGAATTCATGATCACATGACCGTGGATATGGACGCAGTCCTGTCCGACTTTGTCCGTTCCACTGGAGCTGAACCAGGATTGGCCAGAGATCTGCTAGAGGGTGAGTTTTAGAGTACTCATACCTCTGGTTATGGACAGAAAACATCTGGAACAAGTAAATATTTTTATAATTGTCTTAATTACTGCTGTCCTCGTGGAGTGATAAATTTGATGTAATTGAGACATTTTTAAGTGCACATGCTGTACGAGAAATAATCACAAAAATGCAAACTTGGAGTGATAAAAAATAGTGATTAAATTTTTTTTAATCCTACCATTCTTCATCAAATCAATTCAAACATTAAAGGGATAACATGGATTATTTGATATGGAGTTGTGTGAAGTACTTATCCATTATCAGTGTATTACTTACAGTAGATGCCAGTTGGCATTTGGAGAGGCAGTGAGAGGCACCAGCACGGAAGCTGCTGTGGACGGGGTCGGCAACAAAATGTATTTTAGCCATTTAAAAAAGGTCCGCCTAAAAAAATAATATTCAGAATGTTTTCACCGCTTTACTTTGCCATCAGACAGTCTTTTCCGACGGGGAAACCGTGTTATATAAGCCAAATATCATCCTCTCCAAACCAATTAAAGTTGCCGGTCTAGTGCTGACACGATCTGTTCGTTGTTTGTGTTACTGTGTGACTTAAGTGAATACAAACTATCCTTTTAAAACACAGAAGTCACACACGAACCTAACAGATCGAGGAAGCGGTTGACCAGCAACTCCTGTTTTCTGCGAAGTAAAATTACTGACTTCATCCACCTTTTGTTGCTGACCCTGTCCACAGCAGTGCTATGTTTAGGTTCTGTGCTGGTGCCCCTCTCTGCTTCTCTGACCACCATCTACTGTGGGTAATACACTGACTAGCGATAAGTGCCTCATACAACCCCACATGAAACAGTCTGAACTGTCCCTGTAAGAGCAAATCTGTAAAATCAGTTATGCCTTCACAAAAAGTCTAGTCTATCTAGTCTTTGTTGGCTCCATTCTTTATACAGCTCAACTTAGGAGAAAAGGATGGGGGGTGGGGGGTTGTGTGAAGTTGACAGCTGGTTATTTTCTGAGCATCAACCAGTTTGACCGCTGTCCTAGTCAGTGCTTCTGGCTTGTTACTGTTAATTAGCCTATGATACACTAACAGAAGGAAGGTATAGCTGCAGTCAACAGGGCTCCCAAGTCCTGTTGCCTAGCAGCAACATGAGTTGCAGATAAGAATATGGGTTAAAAATGTAATGCAATGCAGTGAACAGCAGCAAGCCAGCGAGCCGAGACGTGCTCCAAATTCTGATATTTACCCGAGTGAAGGAATGTGCCAGTGGCCTTTACAGAAGATAAGACAGCCTATATTTGCATTGACTTGTTATAAATATTTAAACTCATTAAAGGATGTGTCATAGTCTTGACATAGAGACAAGATTCAGGTTGTCACTCCGGACCTAGTTGCTCAAACAGATGTTCCTGTCCCTCTCTCTGTCTCTAGGCAAGAACTGGGATTTCACTGCTGCCCTCAGTGACTTTGAGCAGCTACGACAGGTGCATGCCGGGAATCTGACGTATTCGTTCACAGAAGACAGGACGTATCTGCCTCCCGAAAAGGAGATGGCCAGGGTAGGGCGGCCTATACTCCACCGCCAAGATGAGGTGGTGCAAGGTGAGGCCACCAGCAAGTGACATGTTTTAATGTTGCATAAAGTAACTTTACTGGTGGAAATACCAGTTTGAAGTGTTGGTCTGACTGCTGTTGCTAACCTTTGTAACAAGCCCTTTTTCTAACCCTAACCCTAACCCTAACCCTAACCCTAACCCCTAACCCTTTCCCAAAATTCTTCTGCATGTGTCCAAAGTAGGGCTGCATCATGATTTGGTAAAAAAAAAAGGTCTAATTGCGATTATTTTTGACTGAAATTGCAACGTGATAAGTGATACAATTAGTGGAAATGATAAGTTTTGCATTATAATTTTCATGTTTCACTGCACCAAACATCTGGAGAACAAGATTTTTATGTCAGGTCATCTGTGCAGCACTATAGTCCCTCATTGATGAAGCTGTTTTCTCATGCATTTTTCCTTTTTCAAAAAATTGGATGTGGTTCTATGATTTGGATATTGCACTTGGTCATATTGTGATTAACTGTGCAGCCTGAGTCCTAATTAAAAAATTATGTATAAAAAATATACTGTATATGACACCTTTTGTCCTCATCATCTGTGATTGTCTTTCAGCAGCTACAGAAAAGCGTCTGTCGAGGGGAATCTCCCACGCCAGTTCAACCATCGTGTCCCTGGCCCGCTCTCACGTCTCGAGCACTGGAGGCACCAGCAGTGAGCCGCTTCTGGACACGCCCCTGTGCACTTTCCAACTACCAGACCTCACCGTGTACCGGGATGACTTCCGTGGCTTCATCGAGAGGGACCTTATTGAGCAGTCGATGATGGTGGCCTTGGAGCATGCTGGTGAGAAGAACTGAACACTTAGACACACATGAAACTGTAGGATTTGCAAGCAGGAATTGCTTTTGAAGAGCTGTTGTTTAATACATGGCATCCCATGCCTCTTCTGTGTATATAGACAGAGCATCTACAAATAAGGCTGTCGCAGTGACTGAATTTCCTCTGTGGTTATTTAAGTTGACTGAACAGCGCAGTATACGGTATTAACACCATTAGTACCGTTCTTTTGTTTGTTTTTGCAAGTATTAATTTATGATAAATGAAGTAATTTGGTGCAGTAATGCTATCTGTGGATCTCACCGTGCTGCACAGTGGGCAACTATATGGTCTGAGCTAAAGCTGCAACTAATGATTATTTCCATTATTGATTAATCTGTTAACCGATTAGTTGTGTGGTCTATAAAATGGTGAAAAATAACGATCAGTGTTTCTCAAAGCTCAGAGTGACAGCCACAAATGTCTTGTTTTGTCCACAGCCCAAAAAATATTCAGTTTATTGTCATTAAAGAGTAGAGAAACAAAAAAAAAAATTAATTTAAGAAGCTGGAATCAGAAAATCTTGCCTTATCTTTTCTTAAAAAATTACTCAAACTGATTAATCGATAGTTAAAATATTTGGTGCTTAATCAGCTCGAGTCTGAGCAAGCTAGCTGCTGGGTGCTAGTTGTAGCTGCACAATGTGACAAATGAACTCCTGTAGTTTGACTATCTTTCACCTTTTTTACCTGAAAGTAACAAACAGTCAAGTAAATGTACAATGCCGGCATGTGTGAGTGTTTGTCTTGCATCAAGACAAACACGCACACACGCCTGCAAGAGGATCACAGAGCAGAAAAACAGGCTTTCTGTACAACAACAAAGCGAACACAGCTTCAATCTTCTACTCTCGATGTTTAGTTCTCTGCCTTGGGAAACACTGATGGACTTTTTTTTATTTTTTTAACCATTTTCTGACATTTTATAGACCAAAACAACTAAACGATTAATTGAGAAAATAATTGACAATGAAAAGAACTGTCAGTTGCAGCCCTACTGAAGTGTAAAACAATAAAGAAAGAAAAGAAAAAACATGAACATTTTGCTTGTTTTGCAGTTGCTTGCCATTCCTTGCAGTTGGCATGTCAGTAGTGTGGTATTTCAGTGTCACACAAAAGTAACTTCAACCTTAGGATATAACAGATAATCCTGTTTATACATATAAAACTGAACATTTCACAATGTTTAAAGCATCCAAATGAGAATATGTACAGCCAAGCATAAATAAATTTTAATTTCCTGTAGGGTTCTTTTCACAGAAGATATTTTGGCATGTCACAATAGGAAAGTAATACTACAGGTATAAATAATGAAATTAATTAATTTAGCTGTTTGGGTTTCAGGGTCCTGGTCCTGTTATGCTGCCTCACAGTTTCCAGCTGTGACAAGTGAAAATGTCTTCTGTGATAAAGACCCTTTTTTCATAGTAAAGTCATATCTACTACATTTAGATGTTTTTGTACATTCATATTGTAATTAGTTACATTTCAAACCAAGGTAATCATTTAGGGAAAACTAATTAAATGACGGCTGGCACAAAAGCAGAACTTCTATACTTGACAATAATAGAGTCATGTGACATCCTGTTTTCCAACATGGAAATCTAGTTTTGACACAATATGTTTATCTTCCAAACCTCTTCATTTTTCCCCTTTGGAAAGTCCTACAGCAGTTGTTTTGGATTGATACTGAGCCATATTTGTAATGCAAACAGGTGACTTATGTTTTTCCTCTTTGCCTGCAGGGCGACTGAACTGGTGGACAAAAGTGGTTTCAAACTGTCAGAGTCTGCTGCCGTTGGCAACAAGCGGGGATGGAAATTGCCTGTTACACGCAGCCTCGCTCGGTGAGTATCACAGACCTTTCAGACGAGACCCCAGTACTGTGCAGGTTCACACTCCATTAGCATTCATTAAGAGAGCCTCATTGTTAGTTTAAGCTCTAATTGCGTTTTACAATGTTGCAGTGCATATTCACTTAGCCTTTATGGCCCACTCAGGAGCCCTAGCCCAGAAAATTAATAATGTCCTAACTAATGTGCTGACATTGTTTAAGCCCTTGTAGTGCATCTCCTGGATAGTAGGTGTGAAAGTAATATTCATGTACTTAACCTGTGCTTTTCAAACGATGGCTGCAAATTGACCTTTTCATTTATTGCTTTACAGTTCATTTATTTATTTTTGTCTCTCATGTCAACACCAGAAAGAATGCAATTATACTGATTTTTGTTGGTTTGTTTGTTGGTTGGAGGCAGTCAAAGCAGAGTGTTTCTGGGGACTGACATTTACAAGCACACAACTTAATGACTTTATTCACTGGTTTTGGTGAAACTGGGTCATATTTTATGGAGAAAATACTTTCTGATTTTCCATCTCATGTCCTCTGGCTGTTCTGCCTCAACTTTGGGAGATTTATGGAGTTCACTGATGGACAAAGTTTTACTTGTCATTAGTGGCTTGCTACTTTAGCCACCAACCGTTAGTTATCGTAAGTAGTCATGCAGCTGACTCTGACTGGACCTGGGACCTCAAAACACTGGGGAGGTGCACAGCTAAGTACCAGTAGTGGTTAGCTGCTTTAACAACAAGCAAAGATACCTGTCCATCATCGAAGGGACATCGAATGTAGACAAAAATCTGCCTGAAACCTTAGTGTTTTGCTATTTTCATTGTAATATTACATATATATGACAAAATATGAAGAAAAGCATAATAGGTCCCCTTTAAACATCTCAACTTTTGGTCCTTTCTTTAATGCACATACATCTATTTTTTCACATGCTTGTGTACATTACAGGACCGTCCATTCTTTATTTGTTACCATTCTTAACCTTTATTTGTTCAGTTTGTTGTCCTTGTTCTTACCTTTGTGTCTATTACAGTGTAAGTACATTGTATGTGTACACATACTTAGCAAATAAAGCTGATTCTCATTGTGATTCTGTTCTCTAATGCAGGTATGTGGGGTTTTCATGACCGGGACCTGATGCTACGGAAGTCTCTGTATGCGCTGATGGATCACGGGTTGGAGAGAGAGGCACTGAAGCGCAGGTGGAGGTGGCAGCAGACCCAGCAGAACAAAGAGGTCTGTGATAGAGGCTGCACTTTTCTCTGGGTCATCTTTGTAACTCTGTGATGACGGTATGACGGAGGTGGTGGTCTAAAGCATAGAGAAGCTTGTGAACTTGTGATCAGAACGGTGCTAGTTTGAGCCTCAAAATGGGGAAAAATATACGGGGACAATGGACAAATAAAGGCCTTTTCATGCTTCCTACAGTAGGCCACATAGCACATGCCTGCCTGCAGCTGCTCGCATGTCTGCAATAAAGATTTAAAATGTCAAATGCACACAGCTCACTATTGTTGGTTAGTTCTCTGTGTGTTCGTTGCAAGTCCAACTCTTTCAGAACACAGTGGCAACATGAAACAAAGCAACAGAGACAATATCGGGTTCTGTAAACGTTGCTCAATATTGAGCAATTCCCACTAATATATTTAATAATCATAGCCAGACTGATGGGGAAATACTTGGTTATTTGATGTACCACTCATATACAAGTCAGCCACTTCATGCCTTTAGTAATTCTTTAACTGTACTTTAAATATTTGGGCAATATTGTATTTAGCTGTAAATATTTTTGATCATCAGGCATGTGCACAAATCCCATGAAGTCACTTTCTAGCATACTAACAGTGGCCGCAGCATTAAAGTTTAAGTTCTAGTTAAAGTTGCCACTTCATCAGGTACCTCTGTACAATCTATCACAACTCAGTACAACAGCTCTCTTGTAAATTCTACCTTTACAAAGTTTATAATGTTCAGGTTTTTTTTTACATTTACAGTATATGTTAAAAAAGAGCAGCAAAAGTTGCCTTTTGCTAGGTGACCACCAAATTAGCTGCCCTGTTACTGTTAGAGAAATGAATGAAAACAACTGAAATTTGAAGTACTCGCCTCCAGGCTGCTGTTTTCTGTTCAAATCATGTTAACTACTGACGGTAAAGTTACATGGTTTTAGGTATCCAGCATTGGCCACCAGTAATTTGTCCTCCATGATTGTTATGTCCAAGCATCTGGAAACTTTTGTCCTCTCCACCACAGACGGCTCGTCTCACAATATAAAGAATTTGGTTGGACAATTGGGGGAAAAAAATCATGAATCATGTCAGGGGTTTTACCGCACTGATTTCAAGTGTTTTTCAGCTCGAGGCGTTCAGGGCACTCCTGTAAGAAATGCAATGGGCTCCAAGCATCCAAAATGTAAGGTGTCCGAGGTGCATTTTCAACTGAACAAAACGCTTTCTGCCTGTTGAACACAACTGGAACAAGATGCTCTTTCACTGCCAAAACTGCACTCTGTTTGATTGTACAGATGTACCTAATAAAGTGGCCACTGAGTGTTTATATTGGTGCTGCAGCTACTGTGACAAGAATAAATCTAAAAGTCTGCACAACAGGTTTGGCGAGATTTAAACATCAAAACCACTTCCGCATGTAGTAGTTAACACTGATTTCCTTTCTGTGTCAACAATTTCCTCATTTTAGACGGGTGACATTAGTTCACTGTCTCTTTTTCTTATTTTTTACTGATATTTTGACTGTGTTTAAGAAAGTCACTTTTTCCAGCCTTGACAACATGCAGATGACTTTATCAAATGCAAACACTGGTTATAAGATTGTCTTATCATTACCTCACTGTTTAACTATATTATCTCTAAGTGCTGGTATCTCCACCTACTATTGAATCTCTTTATCAAAACTCCAGAAAGAGACTGTTTGAGTTGTGTAATGCACAACACTTCACTTCCAACATGCTACAAAGGCAAAAAGAAGATCTTTAGAGGCTTTTTACAGAACACAGTGACCTTTCTCCCCATGAATGCAAGCAGAGCAGCACACTAAGTATGTTTTCCAAAGTGGGTGCAGACAGCGTGCAGACACCCACAGAGGAGATGCCACACGAATGACTGCTTAATGTTCACCCATTCTTCAGCAGCTACCACAGAGGTGTCCTTAAGCAAATCACTCAAACCAAAATTGCTCCAGTGGAGCTGCACCGTGGCCAGCAGTGGAGGTCTGTGGTCGCACTGGGAAACTTTCCTGCCTGAATTTACTGTAGGTGAATGGGGACATTGATTCAGAAGAAAAAAAACAAATTAATTGGCAGCTTCCTTCTGTCCACATATGGAGGTTAAACACATGATATTGATGAGGGTTCTGATGCCACTGTGTGAACAACATGGGGATTTGTAAAGGCTCTAGTGAAGTTTCTTTCCTCAATGGTCAGTATGTAACCTTGCGTTAAGACGCCATAACGTCAGTGCATGCTTTTGTGACATTTGACACTCCCTCTCTAAATGGCAAATGTGTGTATGTGTTTGTGTGTGTTTGTGTGTCCTTCCTTTCTCCTCAGTCTGGTCTGGTGTACACGGAGGAGGAGTGGCAGAAAGAGTGGAATGAACTGTTGAAGCTAGCCTCCAGTGAGCCGAGAATACACTACAGCACCAACGGCACCAACGGGTAAGGTCTGGCTTGGACAATGCTGGGACTGTTAAACCAGCGCGCACTTAGTCACACTCATGTTTTTATTCATGAACAAACGACTGCGCTCACAATCACAACTGAGTGGCTGGTCCTCCTTTTAGTCAATCTGCTATTTATTGCAACAAGCACAAGTTCAGTGGGTTAAATATACTGACAAAGCGCTATAATAAACACTCTTGAAGTTTTAATATCATCACAAATTTTAAAAAACAGTTTAAATTCAGGCATATTTCAATATTCTTACCCTGATCAGTGCACTCGACCAACTTCATTCTCAACTGTCCCACAAACATCCCAAAAAACAATTGTAACTGCTCTGAATATAAACCATCCCAAACTCAAAATGTTGTTTATTTTCTTTATTACTATGCGTATTCGTTAGTTTTTAGTGCCACAATAAAAACAAACACCATTAAAATGCTGAGGAAATAATAACATGTATTTACTTATTATGAGTTAACTGCTGTGTCTTATTGTTTTATATTTAGTTAATTTAAAGTACTTCAAAGTACTTAATCAACAGCTGTATACAACCTTTGGTGTCAAAGTACAAGCACCTGTGCTACTGTACTTCAGTACAGAACTCAAGTAAATGATGTAAACTCAAAGTACTTTTATCACTAAACTGTACTCAGCTGAAGTACTTCAGTGCTTTTATTGAGTGATTTTTGACTTATTCTATTGTCACATTTAACTGTAGTTCATTGTTTAACGCTTCGTGTTTTTGATTTGATTCTTTTTTTTTCAAACATTAAAAAAACATAAAATAAAATATGTACCACAGGACTCTGCTGCCCACTGGTAGCTAACTGTCTCTCCTCCTGCCAATTTCAAGATGGGTTTATTGTTCGCAATGTTGCATTATTTGGGAAAAATGGGGTGCGTCCCCCGTTGTTAGTGAGTGTACGGCATCCTGTCGGATTTCAACATTTGAACCAAAATATCACAGAATCATGTACGCTTAGTCTCACTCACACACACATACACGCTACCCACTGGCTGCTAACAGCTAACTGTCGCTACTCCTGGCAGTTTCAACATGGATTTGTTGTTCACAGTTCAGCATTATTAGGGAAAAATGGGGTGCGTCCCCCATTGGTAGCCGAACCAAAACATCACAGAATCAACCAATTATGTATGCTTTAGCTCACTCGCACACATCCAGGGTAGCGCCTGGCTAAAGTTAGCTAGGAAGCAGTGAGCAGTTTGTTAGACTGTTTCAATCCAATGACTAAAACAAATATGTCCCTTTAAATTTGGGGATAGGTGAACTGTTAATGCAGGAACATTTCAAAGTCTTGCGTTGATCTCGTGTTGAGTAGCCTGCCAGTGATAGTAGTAACAGTCTGAGAAGATGTACTCCGTTGTCGTCAACACTCGGTTCAGTTTGTCATTTGTTAAGCGATGGTGACCTTCATACTTGATGCAGAAATCCCCTTTGTCCCAGGGAAGATGTCAGTTCATTTTAAAGAAAAAAGTAAATTCCCACACACGTGTAGCACCTCTGCACTTTTTCTTTTTAAAGTGTATGTGTGTGGGGATTGATTCTTTTTTTTATTGAAATGGATTTTTGGGGGCTTTGATTCCCGGTACCACAAAAGAGGCAAAGCAAGTTGTGTTCTTGTTGCCTTCTACTCATCTTCTACAATTGTAAAGATGTCTTTTCATCCCAAACACATTTTCTGCTGTTCCTGAGATGACAAGAAATCGTTAGCCTCGAGCCCTGCTTTATATGTTTATGAATTTTGTATTTGTGGCCCCACAAAAAGTTATTAAGTCATAAGGAGTCCATTAATAAGACCGATAAAATTCAGTCTACTTGAAACTGTTATTATCTCTGGTTTTGCAACAGTATCAACAGTTGTGTTTGTTAACCAGAAGCTGTGTTCTTGCTGTTGTCTTCAGGGCGGAGTCCTCAGATGAACCAGTTTACGAGAGTTTAGAGGAGTTTCATGTCTTCGTCTTGGCTCACGTCCTCAGAAGGCCCATAGTGGTGGTGGCTGACACCATGCTGAGGGACTCCGGAGGAGAAGGTAAAGAGAAGCCTCACCATTTCTAATGAATCACGCGCCGTATGTCATGATATTTTTCATAGTTTCATCATACAATTCATAATCTTTTATCTAGCAAAGTTTGGGTTGGTGATTTACAGAATTTAGGCCACACTTTGACAGAAAATTGAGACAATCACGGGGAAGCATTTGATAGAAAACATTTGAAGTTGTCAGTGACTGATGGCTTGCCTAAGTTGCCCTAATGAAGTAAACACCACCCATCTGGTATCTCAAGCAGGTTAAAACAAACAATATCAACTACTGCCAAATACTGTGTGACCCACTTTGGTTGCATAAAACAAATGTGCGTACACACATACATTTTTCTACAAAAAGCAACTTGCAGCACTGCTTTGAGGGAACTGAAGCGACAACCTTAATGGTGTGATGTAGTAGCTGTTAATTTGCTTTACACTGTTGAGACAGTTCACTTCTTGATATGGAATTAATGCAGCACTCATAATTGGCAGAATTAAGTAGTAAGTGAAATACTGGTTTGATTTATTGAAGGTGAAAGCACATTTCTATTTTTGGCTCAAATCCTCCTAGTGCTCTTTATTGCCTAGACACAGTGCTGAGGTCGATCTTTTCAGATGTTTAACGTCCTTGTTACTCTTCCCTAGCCTTTGCTCCCATCCCGTTCGGAGGCATCTACCTACCACTGGAAGTGCCAGCTGCCAAGTGCCATCGCTCACCCCTGGTCCTGGCGTACGACCAGGCCCACTTTTCTGCCCTGGTCTCCATGGAGCAGAAAGACAGCTCCAAAGAGCAAGGTAATGCTCTGCATCATTCATCTTTATTATCATCTGAATATTGATTTTTCTTTTTTCAGCAGCCTCCTAGTAAGCAGTTGACATTTTAAAAAGTTATAAATCACAGCACATCAATCATGAGTGTAACACTTTTACATAAATTCCTCATGAGACACTTTGCTGAAAAATAAAAGTCTTCAAATCATTTCCACATATTAATGTGCGTGAGGTTTAGAACAGGAGTTCTCTGACCGTACTACTGTAGTACCACCAGTATCCACTGGTGCTGGGAATCATTTAAAAATGAAGATACCAGTACAAATACCAGGGGCCTGATTCAGAGAGCAGGTCTAACAAACTCTGAGCCTAATCCTGAACTCTGAGTTGATTCAGCCATACACAGTTCAGCGTGTGTATGAAAGCTATCATCAGTGGAGCTCCAGTAAGATGATTCATTGTGGCAACAAGTAAATAAAAGGCAGCGCCTCCATTTTAATCCAGTGGTGTACAAAGATGAATGTGTGCCAGTGCAGACCATGACATGTATCTGAAAAAACAGGAGTTGCGTAAGGAGTCAAGACGTTAGCACGATTACATTTTATTCAGTGTAGTCCAGTCATTCATCATTTACCACACCTTAATTTGATTAATAAATAGATAATAAAGTGCTGGAATCTGACTGTATGTTAATTTTAATTATTAAATACAGAAAACACAGTTTGTTCATGGTTGGTTCTGATTGTCATGGTCCAACCCAGTACTAATGAATCTGCAGGTATCAAACTGAAGTTTAAAATATAATTTTAGACATCTATTTAGGCCTACATTTAAAAAAATGCTTAACAGGATTAAATGACTTAATCTTTTATTTATACTATATTATCTGTATCTGTGTGTGTAAATATTAGAACATGAAATGCTGTCAAAACACATTGATGCAAATGTAGCCTATATTCAAAAACTCACTTTGAATACATTTAGGCTAAACAATCACTAAACCTTCTTTTCTGAAATCAGGCCCCATAAGTGAACCCTTTAAGTGATACTAATACCAACAGAGAAGTAACTATTTGTTCTACATTATTCGACACCCATCATGTGAATGGAAGCATTCTTGAAATATTCCTGCATGTTATGCACTTATTTTTATCAGAAGCCACAGGCATGTAGCATGGCCACACTTAACAACATTTTGGTGGCATCTTGGCACGCTGAACTATCAACTCCGTCGAATACACCGCACTCAACTTCACCACACTACAGACTTGTAGCTGCTGTGGTAGTGGGATGAACACTTGTTACAATCAGTCAAAGAACGCCACAAATTCATTTTTCTTCAGATCCGGAAACAAAAAGGATCAAATGCAGGAATTGTTTGATTGTAGAAGTTTTGATTCTTTTTGGTGCTGGGTTATCTCAGTCAATACCTTAAAGGCTTCGATACCCAGCCCAACATCCACTTTCTCACTTTGTAGCTTTGCACTTTTGCTTGATGGGTTAGTGTTTTCTTAATATTGACCTTATAGTTTATTAAGGAATGGTGATTTTTGAGGTGGACATGTTAGTAAATCCAGTGATTTGGATTTTAAAAAATATAATGTACTCATGATGTAATAAACTCCATTACTCACTTTGGAGAAACACTGAATACTTGTGCTCACACTGAAGTTTGTGCACAAGTTTGCGCTCAAGCGTATCCATGAAATTCCAGACATTGTCCAGACACTGAATTGTTCACCAGTCTAAAAATATCAGATTGGACCAGCCAAAAACAATATTGGTCAAACCTAGCCGGCTAAATGTTAAAATAGAAACTGGAGGAATTGATTGCACTCAGAAGTATTTCTGTCTGCAAAGTGCTGGATAAAAACATTTTTATCTTTTTTTAAAGAATACTCTTTTCCCCCATCTCTACCAGCAGTTGTGATCCCTCTCACTGACTCAGAGCACAAAATGCTGCCTCTGCACTTTGCTGTGGACCCCGGGAAAGATTGGGAGTGGGGCAAGGATGACACAGACAACGTGATGCTGGCGAGGTATGTTCTCCATCTAAAAACAGCTCTTGCGCATTTACATGCTGTCAAGTCAGGTCAAACGGATTCATAAGGTGACTTTTACACGTGGATTTGTCAGAACTGCTTTTAAAGGTCATAATTGATACAGATAAAGGCGAGAGTGGGACATGTTGTCTTGCACGGGTACGCCCTTATAGACAGCTGTCCCTTTAGGGCCGAGTGTCAGCGTGTAGGGATTGACTCTTGACTCCAGATTAGCGACAGTGCCAGTGACAACAAGATTAACTCTAAATACCTTCTATGAATGGACCAGGGGAAGGAGCGCCAAAATAGCAGCTCAGTAAAAATAACCGTCCACCTTATTTACCTCAGTTGATGACGCTGTGGATGTCTCATTCAGGTAAAATGGTGGACGGAGATATTATTTCACGAGTGGCTGTTTAATATTGTTTGGAAAAGGTCAATGAGTTAAAAGGCCAGCGCAGAACAAGAGCAAGATGCTTTTAGTGCATTTTGCTATTCACTGCACCATCCAGAGCCAAATTACCAGTTGTTGTTAAACAGCAGCACATAAATATTCATCAGTTTTATTATGAGTCTACATTAAAGGGATAGTTTGGGTTATTTGACGTGGGGTTGTATGAAGTGAGGACAGGACAGTCAGTGCATTAACTACAGTGGAAGCAGGTTGGCACGGCCCCAGTTTGGAGAAGCAGAGAGGAGCACCTGCTGTGGACAGGTTCAGCAGCAAAACGCATATTAGCCACTCAAAAGAAGGCCCACCTAAAAAAAAATCAATTTAAGTGTATGCTGTATTTAGAATATTTTCACCACTTTGCCACCAGACAGGCTTTTACAACAAGAAACCACTGTTATATAAGCCAAATATCGCTTCTTTCAAACTAACCAAACTGCAAAAATCAGTAATTTTACCTTGTAGAACACAGGAGCTGTTTGTCTGCTGTTGCCTCAATTGGTTAGGTTGTTTATGTTATTGTGTGGCTTCAGTGAATCCTAAACTAACTAACCTTAAAACACCAAAGTCACTTCATAACAAAAACAAACTAACCGTTCAGGGCAGCGGTAGACCAGCAACTCCTGTGTTCTGCGAGGCAAAATGACTTGTTTCACCCTTGGAGTTTGGTTGGTTCAGAGAGAGAGAGAGCAATATTTGGCTTATATAACAGCGGTTTTCCATCAGAAAAAGCTGTCTGATTGCAAGGTAAAGCTGTGAAAATATTCTTCGTATAGCGTACACTGAAACGGATTTTATTTTCAGAGTTGAGTCTTTTTTTCTTTAGGTGGCTAAAATACATTTTGTTGCTGACACGATCCACAGCAGTACATTGTTCATCAGTAATCTTGCTGCTTCCTCAAACTGGAAGCATGTTGACAGCTATATACTGTAGGTAAGACACTATAGTACCTCATACAACCCCACTTCACACAGTCCGAACTATCCCTTTAAAGAAGAGAACCAAGATTATATGGTATGTTAAGTCAACAACCCTTAACATTATCCCCAGACGAGGTTGCTGGCCACCTGTTTGGATTTATTTTCAGTGGTTGCACATTTATGTCTGGCACCATGGTTTAGATTCTAGCTTATTACTGAACATTATGACATTTTAACATGAAATAACCTCATCAACTACATAAATAACAACATTAAATGCATTTCAAATACAGTACAACACAGGAACTCCGATAAAAAGTGACTTCTCTCTCTGTCTCTCTTTCCTCCTCCCAGTGTGGCTCTCTCTTTAGAGGCAAAGCTCCAGATGTTGCACAGCTACATGACGGTCACCTGGCTGCCCCTGCCCTGTGAGGTAAAGATGAAAGTCCACACATCCATCCTGAGTCATCTTTGCTCCTCTACAGCAGCTTTATAAAGCTCAGACAGACTTTATTGGACCACCTGGTTTTTTGACTGCTTCTGAAATGACAGACAAGAGAAATCAGTGATAAAAAAAGAACAGTGAATTATTTTTCAACTAACCGTGACAGCTGGCTTAGGATTCCAAAAACTCATTCAGTATTTTACAAGCCAAATTGAGTTTTGGAATAAAAAAGAAACCCCAACTTGTAATGTGATGATTATTAGATTGATGCCAAAGTGGTTGGTAGACTTAAAAGTATTACAGCTGCTTGCGGTTTGTGTTAATTTCCCACACTCATTATAAACAAGGACAATATTTTTTCCCTTTTCCATCGAATTGGCTGTCCCCTGACTTCTGTACAAAGCGTATGTGGAAAAAACAAACTACACTGGCCCATTCAGGTCATAGAGTCACGCCATGCAAACACTGTGACAAAGGTCCTCTTGTGTGCCACATGCTACCATCAGGGTGCTTGGAAGGACACATTCAGAGCAGCTTCATGGTTAAGCTGCAGCAACTGGTGGAAATACAGGAACCCCTGTACTCAAAGTAATTAAATTATAATTTAACACGATTGTTCTGTTTAGCAATGCTGCTTGAGGATAGCTGTGTGTTGGTTATTATGGCCAGAGAGTGTTTATTGAGATCAGAATACTGCGTCATTTCCAAATACAGCATAACATGTTTGTAGGTATGAAAAAGCATTTGGAAGCTGAGTCATTTGTTTTTTTCCTGCATTGGTGTGCAAAAAAACAGCTCTATGAATCACACTTTTCACATCCTTATTAACTATTTGTTTAACCTAACATTCAACATTTATCTTAATTCAATACTAGCCTTCATCATGCTCACAGTGTTTCAGTTTTTAAAAAACAGCAACCGTGACTTGTCTTAAAATCTACAAGAGAGACACAGCAGGTTTTCATCGAAGGGTTTTAACTCTCACACATTGCATGTTGGGAAGTCTGCTAATATGCATCATGTTTTTTTTTTAGAAACTTAATTTAATGAGTTGACTCTACACAGAACATTAATTCAACTTATCATTTCAACTCAAAAGACTTCAAGTTGGAAGAAACTTCTGAACCAAACGTGTATAATAATGCAATAAAATGGAGAAAGAAAAACAAGATATAAAAGAACAACATTAAAAAATACATAAAATTACTATACAAATGTCTGCACAGGTGTTTTTTTTTTTTTGTTTGTTTTTTGAAGCTTTTTAAACTGAGGTAATGATTCAGCCACTCTGATGTCGAGGGGGAGTTTGTTCCACAGTGTTGGAGCTAAAACAGTAAAAGCATTATCACCTTTTAATTTAAGCCTGGACCTTGGGACTTTTAACAACATTTGAGTCTCTGATGTGAGAGGGCTTGGGAGAGAGTAAGGGGTTAGGAGTTCTGAGATGTAAATTAAAGCCAGGCCATGTAGTGACTTGAAAGTGATTAACAGAATCTTAAACTGAGTTATGTGTTCCCTGTGTTGGGTGTTTGTGAGATAAGTTAATGAGAGAAGATTAGCTGATTACACAAAATTCCTGCATGATTTTTACAGTTATCTTTCGTTCTGACTTTTTGTCCCCATACCTGAGGGTCATGTTCCCGTACTGTTAGAACTTAGCCAGAATATGACAGTCCTTATTTTCCATCTCTCATTACTATTATATTTTTAGTTTACTTTTCCATTATAATTTGGTCAGCAGTTTGAGACCTGATGTCCATTTATTCGCAGTATTTTTCCACTAGCTTGTGTTTTCTGCTTTGTTTCTTGCAGCAAGCCCCTCTGGCCCAGCCCGAGTCTCCCACAGCATCAGCAGGAGAGGATGCCCGCACGCCTCCTGACTCAGGAGAGTCAGACAAGGAGTCAGTCAGCAGCAGCTCCAATGGCAACGGAGACACAACCACAGGATCAGCGGTTAATGGAGGTGGGTCCTTGGCCAAGAACAGCTCCTCTTCCTCGTCGAGTTCCTCCAGCAGTGGATCGGCAGCGGTGGGAACGGGGACAGCGGGGAAGGACAAAACCAAGAAGGAAAAAGACAAGGACAAAGACAAGAAGAGGGCAGACTCTGTGGCCAATAAGCTAGGCAGTTTTGGAAAGAGCCTGGGCAGCAAGCTGAAGAAAAACGTGGGCGGACTGATGACAGGAAAGAACGCCGGCGCCGGAGGTGTCAAGCAGGAGGGCGGGGAGAAGAAGAAGGGCTCATTTAGGGGAAGGAAGGGCAGCAAGGACGGCTCGCCTTCAGCCCACACCTCAGAGGATTCTGGGAAAGGCTCCCCCTCCTCAGGTAGTGAGCGTCTGAACGGGACAGGCAGCAGCATGAGCAGCAGCGGCGGGAGCAGCACCGAGAGTGAAACCTACAAGTACAGCGCTGACGTCAAGGTCAGCCTGGGTATCCTGCGAGCCGCCATGCAAGGTGAGAGGAAGTTCATCTTCGCCAGCCTGCTCACCACCAGCAACCGGCAGCCCTTCCAGGAGGAGATGATCCAGCGTTACCTGACCGACGCAGAGGAGCGCTTTCGAGCGGAGCAGGAACAACAGCGGCGTGATGCAGAGAGGAAGGGCATCACCAATGGCGTCCAGATACCTAAGAAGGAGACAGTCGGGGGTGCGGAGCTGACCTACCGGCCATATGAGGCTAAAGAGGAGCTGTCGGAGAACTCGTCACCTTCCTTCAAGACTACTCCTTTGAGCCCCTCTATGTACTCTGCTGTCGTGCCCATCCCCCGGCCCTCCTTCATCGACCAGCCTCCTGCTGCTGCACCCCTCACCCAGCACCTTCACATGCACAGTTACGTGGATACTCGCCGCCAGCTAGCCGGTGGCTCCCCGGCCACCTCTTATCCCGGCCTCCCCTCTTACGCCACCCTTCCACGACACTGCCCCATAACGCAGGGCCCCCCCCACCCCCAGTACAATAACTCACAAGGCCCCGCCTCCCTGAGTCCCTCTCGCCTTGCGCCCTCATATCCCCCTGAGTTCGACCCGCCAGACTACCCCGGGTCTGAACCCGCAGGCGGGAGTTACACCAACGGCTTCCGGGACGTGCGCTCCAACCTGGACTCTCGGAGCGGGCAGCCCCCAGTCAGACACTACTCACTGGGCAGCGCCGGTGGTTTGGCCAGCCTCCAGTCCAGCCGCTGTCGGACACCCAGCTGCACCTACTACGGACACCCCGAAACGGGCAACTACTGCTCCTGCTGCTACCGGGAAGAGCTGAAAAAGAGGGAACCAGAAGCAGCCATCCACAGGTTCTGAACAAATGGCTTCAATTTGATGATGAGTGGCCTTTTTCAGTAAAAAATAAATAACGTCTGGGGCGGATCAGCCTCTGAATGGACGAGAGAAAGGCACGAGCAGCTCAGCCCCCTCCCTCTTTTAGCTGCATTACTTCCTGTTGGAGCAGACCTCAGAGAGCGGCAGCGAGTCGTCACGACTGCAGAATAAACAGGGTGGTTTCTGACTGCTGGGGTCACGTGTTAGACCATAGAAAAAAAAACTAACTGCACTTCTGTTACATTTTGCTGTGGCTCTTATGCAGGCGTTATGTATGAGTGTGTGTGTGTGTGTGCGTGTGTGTGTGTGTGTGTGTGTTTGTGTGTTAGCTGCAGGCTCTCCTCCTTTATCAGAGTTTAACGCCTTGCTACTGTCTCCTCCTAGTGGAGAGAATGTATATGGCAGGCACCATACGTAACACTCATCAACACACATACAAACAGTACATGCACACATAAACACTAAGTCAGACTCACACTACTTCATACACAGCGATGCAAGCACAAACAGAAGAGTGTCTCCACTCCATCTGTGGTCTGTGATAATGTTTGGATTGGTGAAGGGATGTTTGAGCATTTTGAAGTCACATCCAGTTCGGGTGATTTCAGTGTTATACAGATTTTACACTACTGTTACTAGATGCTTGCGTCATATGTACCTCGGGAAACAGCAGAGTTAATCCTTGTCGAATTGCTTTTTCGTCGGTCACCATTTGCATAATGCAAATTGAAACTACCGTGCAATGCTAATGATTAAGCGTTCTGTGGGCTGCTGTGGTGCTAATGTTACAGAATGCAAACACATAAATGTCCATGCATTGAAGACAACTGCTCTGCACTGTTACTAGTATCTTTTTGGAAGCAACAAATCACATTTTTGTCCAGTTCATACATCTATAAATTGGATCACGAAGATGTCAACCTTTTGCAGATTAAATACTTCTGTTCAAGTTACTGACCAGGCATTTTAGAACAAACAGCACTACGTAAGATCCTGTTCCAAGGGCCTGATCCAGAGTATTTCATGCGTTTGCTGGAATGTTTTTCTTTCATAGTTGGGTCTTCCTCTTTCTGTAACAATAGTTTGCGTTGAAGCATTTGAATATTGTGGCCAAACCAGGCATGCAATACTACACACTACAAAGTCAAAACGTCACATCCAGCACAACAGATTTTGGAGACACCTGTCACATTCATAACATTCTGTTAAATTAAATTATGGAAATTTTATGCTTTTGGATTTCAGTAGAGCTGCGATTATTTTCACGATCAATTAACCTGTTGATTTGTTGTTTGGTCCGTTAAAATGTCAAAAAATGTTGATCACTGTTTCCCAAAGCCTAAGACGACACCCTCAAATGTCTTGTTTTGTCCAAAAACCCAAAGATATTCAGTTTACTGTCATAGAAAACTAAAGAAACCAGAAAGTACTCACATTTTAGAAACTGAAATCAGAGAATTTTGATTTTTTTTCTTCAAAAAATGACTCACAACTATTAATCGATTGTCAAAATAGTTGGGATTTAACTGAAAAAGGATGAGGATGTGAGGATGTTTGCAGTTGTGTGCAATTGTCTCTGATGTCTGTTGCATGATGCAGTGCAATGGATGTTGTTACCCAATAGCCTTCACACTGTACTGACGAAGTCTGGCAACAAGTTATGATTCTGAAACTCGCTGTTTTGAAATGACAAACCCCCTGCACTCTGATAGTTGAGAAATGTGGAAAAGCTTTCTAACAATCTCATGATCACCAAATGGTTAACTTCAAACACATAGACTTGTGGTGTCCTTGCCAACAGGATATCCTAAAGGGATAGTTCGGATTATTTGAAGTGGGGTTGTGTGAGTAACTTATTGATAGTCAGTGTATTACCTACATTAGGTGGTGGTCGGCACGTCCCTAGTCTGGAGGAGCACAAACACGGAAACTAAGCAATTAACTGCTGTGGACAGAGCCGCCAACAAAATGTGTTTTAGCCACTTAAAAAGGTCCACCTAAAAAAAATCCACATCAGTTTAAGTGAACGCTGTATTTTTAACAATTTACTTTGCTGTCAAACAGCCTTTTCTGACAGAAAACGGCTGTTATATGAGCCAAATATCACTCTTTCCAAACCAAACCCTGGTCTATGGCTGCCTTGATGTTAGCTGGTTTTTATTATTGAGTCACGTCAGTATTTTACAAGGATAATTTGGATATATTGAAAAGATAAAGGCAATGGAAGAACAACAACTCCTGTGTACTGCAATGTAAAATTGCTAATGTCGCCTTTGGAGTTTGGTTGTTTCGGAGAGAGTGATAATTGGCTCATATAATGGCGATTTCCTGTCAGAAAAGGCTGTCTTACAACAACGTAAACTGATTTAAATGATCATGGATAAGTAACACATACAACCCCACATCAAATAACCCCAATAATCCCTATAATTTTTACTTCTGAAATTCTACTGAAGGCGGTTTTCTCGATCTCTGGCATTCGTCCCACCAAATCCAGTTGCGTTATCTCTTTTTGCACAAATTCAAGCACTTTCCTGATGTCCTGAAGTTACAAAACTTTTTACTGTTTTTTGAAGTGGCCTGACTGTTGTCCTTTGTTCGTCTCTGCAGACACTGCCACCTCTGTTCATGGGAAATCAGGGGCACAGGTCAGGAGGGTTTCTCTAAAAGGATTCAGTTACTGTAGAGCTGCAGCATTTTGGTGCCGGTGTCACCATCTAACTCAGTTTCCTAGTTGCCTTTTTCAGCATTTGTCCTCGTGGCATCACGATCCTGTTTGTGCAAGACGAACATCTAGTACCCGCTGCTTGCTTCATTGCCTGCAGTCTCTATTACTACTGCCCCAAAATGTTTCAAATTACTATTATGTTTTGAAAAAAGGCGTTGAAGCTATTAAAATAATGCCATTATTTTTTTCAGTTAGGCATATCAACTAGTTGATACACACTGATAATGTTTATGTTTGAGTCTTCCTTATTATTTCAAAATAAAGGCTGTTTTAGTTGTACTAATGTAAAAATGACTACTTAAATACTGAAATTTTTTTTAAATTTCCCCTATGAAAAGCCATCGTGAGGAATTTCTTTTGAGCTAGTGTGATTATAGTTGCTCTAGTTTTATTGATTGAATCTGTTCTTTGGCATTAAGTCTAGAAAAGCACAATTTAGTATGCAATTCACTGCCTTGCCCAGATGAGGGCACTATTGTTTCGTTTTTCTTTTAAACTCAAGTGTTTGGAGCTTATCCCACTCAAAACTACAAACAAAAATAACCAAAATATTGGACAATTATTTCCTGTAGTGCTAATTTAACACTATGTAACACTATATTACAATATTTTCTATGTTGCAGAAGCTGGTCAAGAAAGAAGGGAGTCTGTTTGCTGTGCATTTAAAGTAACACTAGAGTTTTAATTACAATAAAACACTATTTCCCAGTGCTATTTCCCAAAAAAAAAGGAAAAAAATGCATTTGCTGTGTTTATGTGTGTTGACACGTGTCCATGCACTAGCATTTTAATTCAGATGAGACCTATGAAGTGTTCCCTTACTGTGGGAAGGTGATGCCTGTTTTTAAACATATGTATGTGTGCATACTCTTTCCTGCCCTCCAAAGTAATAATTAGCTTACAAAACCATTTTTATTTCATTTTATTTTATTTTTTTCAATGAAATGGATGCCTCAGAAACATGTAAAACACCAGACTTTACAGGCTACAAATGCGTTTTTTGTATTTAAATAAAAAAAAAAACAATGAGAGGTTGTATAAATATGTTCAAGTTATTTTTGTAAGCCCAAAGTTTTACAGTGTTTTTAAAAGGGTAAGAATGTATATTGTGGGATAGTAAAACAGGTATGGATGATGAGGATTTGAGATAGAATTGGTGTTTACCAGAAAGTGACATTTTGGCTGTTGAAGGCGACTCCCAGACTCTCTCATTGCAAACTAATTTCCTCAATGCTGACCTAACAAGATACCATTTGAGAGTATATATTTATAGTGAGATTTTTTTAATAGGTTTCCTTGTGGAATGTTTAGTTGCGACATTTTAGGATGTTCTTTCTCACATGGCTAATTGTCTAGCAGTCCGGCTTTTATTTGTTTGTTGCTCTTTTTTTTTTATTTGTAAATTTTGTTTACTTTTTTCTACAACCACCAATCCGTGCTATGCTAAAACATGACAGTAACATGTTCTTGTCGACCCAGCTCGTTTCCTCCGAACCAGAAGAGAAATGGCTCAGAATTAGTTTTGCGACACAGCTGACCCGATATATTTTTATATATTGTACGACACTGTAAGTTCTGTGTGGACAGAATCTTCATCATCGGTGACATAAACATGGAATATTTCGAGTTGCATGGGACTGGAACTGTTGCATGTAAATGGCAATCCATTTTACCAAATTTGTGCATTATTTTAACTTGATTTCATTTGTCCTGGTATTTTGATCTGTTTTATTTTTTATTGTTTCAATGTTTTGCTTTTGTTTTATTTTGAGAGGAGAGCCCTAAGGCTGTGTGACAGTGCAATCTGGATAGAAAGAACATCAGATTTTATGTTAGGTTATTATTATTATTATAATTATTAATTTTTTTTGCACCGTTTGAATAAATTCTCATTGTATTTCAAGAATGCTACGCCTCCGCTCTTTTCTGTTTTATATGAGAAAAATCTTTTATTTATAGATTTATCTATAAATAAAAGATTTTTTATAAGCGATACCACCACATGATCACTGATTAATTGCCATTAATTCCATAAAAATCACACTGATGGTCTATGAATGTATGAGATGAAGATGGTTTTACACATTTTAAATTTAGTCCATACATACAGTCTATTTTTGCAATTAATTGCTTCGTCCAAAAATTATGAAAAATGCTCATAACAATTTTCCCAGAGCCCAAAATTAGGTCTTCAGATTATAATTCAGACTGTCTCACCAACAGTCCAAAATCTAAAGAGGCTTCATACAGTATACTGTCATAAAAGACAAAGAAAAGCAGCAAATCCTCATATTTAAGAAGCTGGAACCAGAAATGTTTGACATTTTTGCTTGAAAAATTAAAAGATTGATTGAAATATCTGGCAGTTAATTTTCTTGCGGCTGACTAATTGATTAATTGACTAAATGTCGCTGCTCTGGCTGAGAAAGTTTGTCAGGTAACAGAAAATTAATTGACAATTATCCATAATTCTATTGATAATTTACTAAATTTTCAAGCTAATATGCCAAACATAAGCTGGTTCCAGGCTCTGTGAAGATTTGTTGCATTTCATCGTCTTATGTGCTTGTAATATGAATATATTTTGGCGAATATATTTGGGTTTCGGACTGTTAGTTAGACAAAACCAGCAATTTGATCATTTATAGATTGTGTGAAAATAACCGACAGATTATTCAAATATTTAAATAAATTCTACTTTGAATGGACGAGATGTTACATTTGTTTTTATATCTGAAGCCAGTTCTTAAAGTCAGCTTGTTTAAGGTTTTAGAGAAACACCAAATCAGAGGTTTTTCTCAGCCAAGGACCTGTGACAAGATTGAAAATATACCAATGAAGAGGCTCAGCTACACTAAATGGAACTGGACCTTAATTAGTATCATTGGTAACATGGACTCATATTTGAGATTCACTGCTCTAATTGGACAAAATCACCATAAAGCATCTGTCCTGCCATAGTGTCTTTAAGCAAGGCACTAAATCCACACCAGCTGTTGCATCATTCTCAGCTCTGAGCAGTGCAAGAGAAAACAGAATTTCATTATTATTATTGTTGAAGTGGAGCTGCAGAGACACATTTCAGTAGAATAGAGACAAACTGAACAGATAAACACAGAGTTCAGACATATTTTATCGTGAATGTTTGTTACCTGTGTCGTTCTGTATTACCCTAACCTTGTTGCATTATACATCATTGAATAACTCCAGCTCAGATGATGCAAGGTCCTGTGTCTGCGACTGTTTTATGTATTAGAGAAATCGGAGACCCTTATGTAATATTGAACAGTTTCCCATGTGGTAAAAAATCCAGACCTCTCTCTATTATAGTTCACAAGGACGCCGTCTCCCCACCTGTTCAGCAGGACCGACTGTCGCTCAGGATTATTCAAACTTTCCCTGTTCTCGCAGGAAAGGAATTTCTTCTGAATTGAACTGCTGAAAGCGAGTTATTGGTGCTTTCTGTTTTTTTCCTCCCACATATTTGGATGAGAGAGAAGAGGAGCCGGCCCCTGCACAGACCTGCTGAAGGGATCAGAAAAAAGGTACTGCTGGCCAAACGGAGGCTCTAGATGGTGCATTAACAATATTATTTTGTTTTAGGGAGGAGTTTTTGCGTGCTTGAAACACTAGAAGGTCAAGAGTTGAATGGTTTTATGGATGTTGGCTTACTGGCTTAGCTTCTGCTTCAGTTTAAACCCTCAACAACAAGTTGCCTGAATACAAAGCCAGAAGACTCACTGAGAAAAACAAAGCTGACTCTTTCATTTCACTAACTGTGTTAGTCGTGTCCTTGGATTTAATGCAGGGCTCTGTAGCCAACTATCACTGGAGCAAAAGTAAAATTTATATGGGAACTGCTTTAAACAAACAGATTTCTTCATCTTCAAAGACACAGATGCACAGTACAAAAAGCAAAACAAAGGACAAGACATAAAAAAGATTGTACATCATGATGCAGAGTTTGAGGACCTCGAAACAAATCATACAGATTAAAAGGATTTGTCAGATTTATATAAATGCTGCAAGATATCTAGCTATATTTACCTAAGTACAATACAGTTTGAGGTACTTTCCATTCAATTCTAATTTACTTCACTTTTATGTGAGAAATATTATAACACTCCACCTTATTTTACAGCTACTTTGCAGATTAAGATGTTTCTTTTAAATGATGCATATTGTAAGATTAAACTGGCAGATAAAATCACCTGTGCCTAGACCCGTTACAAAAGTAAAATGCTGCTAAACAAATTAATGCATTACTGTTTTTTTGTTTTTGTTATAATAGTGATAATAGTGAGTTTCTTTGCTCATCACATTTTAGCCTATCTTCTCTCATATAATTCTGAGATAAAAAAGTCAAAATTATGAGTTAAATTGAAATTACAAGATAAAAGTTAAAATTGTATGATCAAAAGTTATCATTATGAGATTCAATTATGGGGATAATTATATACAATTAAGATATAATTATGACTTTTTATCTCATAATTTAGACTTTTTACCACCAATTATGACTTTTCACTCATAAAGCTGAATTTTTATCCCATAATTTTGTGTTTGTCTCATACTTATGACTTTTTAGTCATGAATCTAACTTTTGTATCTCATAATTTAGACTTTATCTCCCATACTTATGACTTTTTACTAATAAATCTGACTTTTTATCTCACAATTTGGACTTTATTACTCCTACCTATGGGTTTCTACTCATAAGTCTTACTTTTGTATCGCATAATTTAGACTTTATCTGCCCTATTTATGATTTTTTAACCAAAAAATCGGACTTTCCATCTCATAATTTAGACTTTATCTGCCTTATTTATGACTTTTTAACCAATAAATCTTACTTTTTATCCCATAATTTAGTGTTTGTCTCATACTTATGACTTTTTAGTCATAAATCTGACTTTTCATCTCATAATTTAGACTTTATCTCCCTTACTTATGACGTTTTACTAATAAATCTAACTTTTTATCACATAACTTAGACTTCATCTCATACTTATGACTATTTACTCCTAAATCTGACATTTTAACTCATGATTTTGTCTTTTAGTGTAATAATTTCGACTTTTTATCTCATATTATGACTTTATCTCATAATAATGGCTTACCATGGACATATTTTTTTCTTTTATTGGCAGAAATGACCTTCCATATTGCCCTCAGCGTCTGGTGCATAAGATAAAACTTGCTGTGGACTCAGGACTGTCCGTCCGGGACATCATAACGGTGTGGGACTGTCTCCTCCTGTCCAGGTGCACTGTCCCTTTAAGAAGCTGCTCCGCTGCTCTGACTGTAGCTCTGTTTTTTCCTTCACTAACGTGTGTTTCACTATGGCGAAGGAATAAACAAACAGAGCGCGATGGGTAGGAAAGCAGCAGTAACGGTGAACACATCTCTCCGTCAGTGACTAACACCAGTTCAGTTAATTATAGTCCAGTAGTGAGTGGCGGTAGGCTTCAGCGGGGTGTGCTCTCGGTGTGTTTTGTGTGGTCGGGACACGGACGCTGTCAGTGTTGAATAGCGATGAAAAGAGCGAAAATAGTTTGCTGCTTGTCCACACTGAACACCTCGGCAGCAGCCGGTGATACAGGCTAACCGTTAACGGACCTTTCTTCTCTTTTCTCACGGGTTCTCATCGGCTGAATAATGGAAACCGGCGACCGTTAGCCTTTAATAACACACATTTTATTTATTTTTCACTCAGTCGGCTTTTTTTTCGCTCGTATTTTTTCTATTTAAGTCGAGTCAAAGATGTTGACAGGATCTAAAACCACGTTCAAAGTGAGACAAATGCTCCCAGATATCAAGGTAAGGACGTTAAGTTAAGCTAACTGACGCTAACTAACATAGCTTTGTTGAAAGAAAGACTTGTAACAGCACTAGCATTAACTTGTTTTTATCCTGTTTTACACTGTCGCATGACTGCAGACTGAGCTATAATTTGGTATTTTTGAAAACCCAGTCTGAATATCGTGTTAATTAAGCTTTAAATGGTGTTTCTTCCCTTCTAACTACACAGCAGTGCCCAATTACCAAGCTTTTATTTATGAAAATGCACCAAGTTGTCTATTTTAATAGTCAGCTGACCCCTAATTTTACCATCCTCTTTGTTCAGGGACTTGCCACTTACAGCATAAGCTTCAATATGAAGAGTTAAGATCGAACAACGATTTGCAAGTCAATCAAATGGTTTGATTTCAGCCACTTTTGCTTTCTCAGTGCTATAACAGTTGGTAACTCATTGACACTCCTCATGTGATTAAACCCCAGTGTGTGCAGGAAGCGGGCAATGTCATGATGCAGGAAACACCGACCATCATTCACCATGCAGAGCTATAAATGTACATTCAGGTAGTTTGCAGCCTGGCTGGATTATAAACCTGCAGTCCCTCTTCAGAGATCCCTCTGAGAGCCCGTTCAGTGTGTGGATGTGGACTAGGTTATTTTTGTTCACAACTCAGGATGGCAGCTGTACAAGAGGGGGGAAACTACTGTACACTGCTGCATAGAGCTGCTGTTTCCTTCTATCTGAACATCAGGAAGATGCACAACAACTGTAGAGTAGAGCTGCCTGTTTAATGGAAATATTACCAGAATCACAATATGGCAAGTGCAATATCCAAATTGCAGAAGCTGCAGTTTTTCTGAAAATATGTGACAAAGCAGCATTATAATAAAGTACTGTAGTGCTGCAGAGATACCCTGGCTCACAAATCTTCTTCTCCAGATGTAAGAAAAATGCTTGTTTGGTACAGACCCCAACAAATATCACGTTATCATAATATTACAGGGACATTTTGGGTTATTTGAAATGGGGTTGTATGAGGTGCTTATTGATAATCGGTGTATTACCTACAGTAGTTGCTGGTTGACACGACCTTGGTTTGGGCAAGCAGATAGGAGTAGCAGCACAGAAGATAAGCAATGTACTGCTGTGGACAGTCAGCAGCAAAACACTCTTTAGCCACTTAAAAAAAGCCCACATAAAACTGATTGAGGCAGTGGTAGACCAACAATTTCTGTGATCTGCAAGATAAAATTACTGATTTTGCCATTGGAGTCCGGTATGTTTGGAGAGAGCAATATTTTTCTTATTTTCGTGTTGGAAAAGGTTGTCCGACTGCAAGGTGAAGCCGTAAAAATATTTTAAGTATAGTGTACACTTAAACTACTTTTTTTAGGTGGACTAAAACACAGTCCACATCAGTACATTGCTTAGCTCCTGTGCTGTTGCTCCTCTCTGCTTCTCCAAACTTGCATGTTTACTGCCATTTACTTATCATTTTCAGAATAGCAGTATCTGTCAAAATAATCACAATCATCACAATTTTTCTTTTACCATATTGTGCAACCCTAGTCCCTCCTCAGAGATCCCTCTGAGAGCCTATTCAGTGTGTGAATGTGGTCTGCCTCATGTTATTTTTGTTCACAACTCAGGATGGCAGCTGCACAGGGGGGGAAACTACTGTAGGCTGCTGCATAGGGCTGCTGCTTCCTCCTGTCTGGACATCAGGGAGATGCATAATGTCACTGTCTTTGGCTGCATGCCTTATTAAAGGCCAGCGATGTGGTAGTGAATTTTAATCACTTCTCACGGCAGGGAGTTTGTCTCATATGGGATTAAGTTGTTGCACACTAAGACAAATGGTGCTGATGATCATCATCTCCAGAGATCCTTGGACTGAACAGCTGTAGCCAGTTTCAGCCGCGTTTATTCCCAAAGCATTAAATTGTCACATGATTAGGGCTTCACCGATTGATTATTTTCATCATAGATTAGTTGTTTGGTCCATAAATATAATGTCTTGTTTTGTCCACAACCCAAAAATATTCAGTTTACTTTCATAGAGGAAGTGGGCTGAAGAAACCAGAAAATATTCACATTTTAGAAGCTGAAATCAGGGAATTTTTTACTCAATAACTCAAAACCATTACTCTATTATCAAAATATTTGGTGATTAACTTTATAGTTGACAAGTAATCAATTCAACTCTACACGTGATGCTGGATGGAAAATTTGCACCAGCCACCAGTCAAATGCTGGTAAAATATGAAAGTGCCTGGTAGATTTCAGATTTTAAAAAAAAGAATGGCTGGAGTGGCTGGTAGATGTTCATATTTTAAAAAGTAAATTTCCCATCCTGGATGCTTCTTTGAATTGCTTTGATGCAGATGATAAAATCCTTGTACCACGGCATTTAAAATGATAACTAACATGCTGTCCCCGTTTTGCGGTACCTGAGAGGATAGAGGACAGAAGGACTCATTAGTTTGATAGACAGCACAAAGCAATGTGTACACATAGTATGAACGTATTCAGTGTTGCTCATTCCTTTGGGAACAGTCTCTTGGCACCGTCTTTGTGTTGCCTGGCTTTTTGTCTCCCCCTGGTTATTTTCAGCAGCCGCAGGGGGAAACGGTAACAGATGCCTCTTTACCCTGCCCTCGGGCGAGGCTTGCATGTGGAGTGGGGGTGATGTGCACTGCACAACATCTGGCTGTCGCCATGGAGACAGCAGTTGGGAGGTAGAGGAGTTTTGAATTTGATTACCTTCGAATGAGACGCGCAGAAATCATCACACAGCCCCCCTACCAATGGAATCCCATGTGTCCAAGTACGAGAATGTGGCTGAGCCTAAGATATGTTAATGTAGAGTAGTAGGCTGTGTAGATTATATGCACAGGCCACCCACACACTCTTGTGGGTTTTCTCTTCCATGAGCATGTGTTAAGACTGCTTTAAAAAACTGAATCCAATCCTGGGCTGCATTTGGACCAGATGGCTTTGCAGTGAGCATGTGCTGGTGAATCTTCTCTTCTTTAATCAAGGTGTAATATCTAAGCCATTTTGGATGGCATAAACCATGATAGGGCTGCACCTAATGGTTATATTTATTATCATGTAATTTGCAGATTCATTTCTTGATTAATAGATTATTTCTTTTAGGGGAAATCTGATTTTAGATCGAGATTGTGATCTAAGGCTTCCACAGGTGAATCATAGCAGTCGCAGTATTTGAAGGCACAGTTCAGCCCCAAATCAGAAATGCATATTTTTCTTCTGACGTGTAGTGTCATTTATCCATCTATATTGTTGTGGTGCGTTGCAGAGTTTTGGAGATATTATCTGCCTACTCTTGAAGACAGTAGAACTAGATGGTACTTGCCTTGTGGTGCTCAAAGTGCAAAAAAAAAATCTGAAAAACTTAACACCAGTGTCTCTTTCCAGAAATCATGAACATGTTACACAAGATAATTCATAGACCTGAGTGTGAACAGTTTTATGAAGGAGCTTAGATCAGGACTAGAAAGTGGTTTCTGCGTGAAAATGCCCACAACAAGGTCTGTGGATCATCTTGAGTCACCAGGTCATGATTTTAGGAAAGAGACACTGCTGTTGAGTTTTTTAAATTTATATATGTTTTTTTTGTGCTTTGAGCGCTAGAAGCCAAGTCCCATCTAGTCCCATTATACCTGAAAGAAAGCAGATATCTCCAAAACCCACTCGCACCAAAAAAGAAAGAGAAATGAGAATCAGAAAAAAATGTGGTTTAGGTCATTGTGATATTAATATTTTTTGCCACCTAACATTTGTTTAAAAAAAAAGAAGTCACAATATAGTGAATAATCACAATTCCTAAAGCTGAAGGTGACATCCTCAGATAGGTTTGTAAGGCCAACGCTCCAAAATCTAGTGACATCTAGTTTACTGTCTCATAATATAAAGATAAGCAGCAAATCCTCACAATTAAGAGGCTTGAACCAGGAGATGTTTGACATTTTTGCTTAAAAAGTAACAAACCCAAGGGTTATTAAGAAAAACAACAGTACACTACAGAAGGATGCTCAGGCTTGCATCTTGACAGCACAGCAGGCTTATTCAGGCTTATTTTGGCTGTGCCTTTCCCCTTGAGTTCACTCTATCTGCATCTCGCAGCCAGCTTTGAAGCAGTCAGCATGAAAGGCGCACAGCACAAAGCTCCACAGAAGCAAAAATGCCAGAGGAGGGATCATCTGAGCTCTATTCACAGAGGCTAAAGATCCAACCCTGATAGGAGTGGGCCAAAGCAGTATAGTCACCCCCACCCGCTCCCGTAGGACCCAGACATCACATTCACTGCCAGCCCCTGAGCAGCCGAGGCTTCCACTGCTTAAACAGAGCACAACAATGAGCTCCTCTTCATGCCAGAGCAGATTTATGGTCCCGTTAGAGGCTGTATCGATCTGCCATTGGGTGATAATTAACCGGCGGCACTATTCATGTCTAAAAGGGCTCGGCCTTGAGAGGCTAAGCCATTTGTCTGTTTTGAGTGTATGGAAAGGCTCTGATAATCTCACTCGTGGGGCCTGAGCTGTCAGAGTAGAGATGACTGTCAAATTAACGTTTCATACAAGAGTCGATTATCAGGCACTGAGAATGTCCAATATTCGGCTTTAGATTTCACTCAAGTCATTTAGCTGACACTCTCATCTGCAATGATGTATTGTTAGTGAGAATATGAGGGGATTAGAGATGAAAGTGTGCTCTAGAGACCAACTTAAGGGGAGGAAATGCTGCTGTTGATGGAAACACTGCCTGTTGTGGGTGTCAGACGTGATGTTTTAGTCGCAGAATGATCTGTCAACCTTCCTGCCCTTTAAAAGAAGAATCCTGAAAACTGATATGTCACGGCTCCTCTGACAGAGACTGTGGAAAACTTGCTGTCAAATCAGATGGTGTGTGATTTGCGAATGTAGGCTAACGGAAACAGATGAGTAAGCTGCAGTGGTGCATTTTTTACTTGATGTTTTTTATTACTGCCATTTTAATTTCATGACGTTATTTCGAGAAAACGAGCTTTGTTATCATGAGATAATGAGATAACCGACCTGTTACCACGAAAAACAAAAGGTTGTTTCCTCTTATTTTGTTTATCAGAGATCCATATCAGATCAAGGAGTAGACATTGCGAGCACATCAGAATGTACTTCAGTCACGGTCCAACACAGGCTGAAATTGTTTTGTGTCTTTCTGTTAGAGATAAAATTCAGATCAGTCCTCGTCATTTAAGAAGAAGACTAGTCAAGATAGTGATGTTGAAGGCTGAAATCCAGTGTGATCAAATGAACTAGACGCTAGTCATTTTCAAAATGATCTGTGATCTCTGTGAAACAAAAGTCCTTTTCTCTGGATAATCTTTTGAGTAGAGATGCAATGGTATGAAGATTTTATATCATGATACCAAAATTATTATACGGTTTTCGTTTTCATCACACCATTGTTACAATGTGCTGAAAATCTTCAAAAAGTATGATACACACACTGAAATCATTTCACCAAGTTTTATTTTGCAAACCTCTCAAAAAGGGCATTGTGTTCTTTTGTGATGTCAGTGTTTTCATTGACGCAAAACAAACCCATGATACTGCAACTCTGTCTGGGAGACTGTTGCTAACGTTGGTTGATGCTGGGCAGTAGGCCTATTTACCTTGACTTTTTCAGAGACGGTTAACACAATCCTCGGAAATTTTAGCTTGGTTTATCATGAAATCGATTGTCGTTTCACCCCTAATCTTGTGAAATGGGCCTTTTGTTTTCTTGAGAGAACAAGATAAATTGAGCTGTTATCATGAGAAAACAAGCTTTGTGATCTTGAGATAATGAAATAATTACTACTCATGATCTAGATATAACAGCATAAAAAAGGGAAGAGGAAAAATCAATACTTGGATGCATTGCGATTCTCTTTTGAAAGATCGTAAATCGACACACAAAAGTTAATAATTGGATATTTAAAACCCGATTCTCAACATTGTGATTGCGTAACAATTTTGTAGCCTGGGCTGGACGTTCCTTGCGGCTGTCCAGTAGGATGGTGAACTTGTATTGGACATAGACATGTGCATCGTGTTTACGTTCTGAACTAGGCTACTTCTTGAGTTTTGATGAAGATGGTTGAGCGTGACAACTGCAGATGGATATAATCTGACCAGCACCTCCTGGCTTAAAAGCTTACTATTTTGATCCATCAAGATGCATTAGTAATTGTTTTATAATCACATTGCAGCTCTCTGAATCAGAATCAGATGAGGTTCTGAGAGATTCCCACAACTGACAGTGTTCTTTTGGTTTATGACCAAATTCCTGCAAAATGAATGGCATTTCCATTATCCTCAGCTGTACTTTGTGTTCACTGTTAATCAGCACATGTTAGAGTGCTAACATGCTCAATGTGATGGTGAACATGGTAAACATAATGCCTGCCAAACAGACCTGCTAGCGTGGCTGTATACTTCTGTTAAACTACTGTCCTCTCATAGAAAGCAAACACTGTTTTATTTGGTTTTCGATGATCTTTGAACTTTCCTGTACTGATCTTTCAATGCATCATCAAGTGTACAAACATCTGTTTAGCTCTGTGTCAGCGCTAAACAATTTAGCAATAAGAGGATGGGATGATTGTAGACTCAAATATGTTATGAGACAATGTTATGCAAATCATTCTGGAGGGCTACCATTAAAAGAGCCAGTAATTATCTGTTTGTTGTGTGTCTAGAAGTCTAGACTGATGGTAATTCCCTTGTTGCCAGACATTCATGGAAGGTTTAGAATGAAACATTACAACAGTGAAAGCTGTACTAATTGCTACAGGCTTTTGCAGAGAAATGGGTTAAAAGCTGGATATTCACTGTAGTGTGATGCAGAATTCTCGCATTAAATATTAACCATCTGAATTCCCGATTCATGAAATATTGATGTATTATTTCACCCTTGATGTCAGAATCTGTTTCTATCTTCTCTGTTATTTCTGTGTTTTCTCATTTTGAGACCAAAAAGCAGCTTTTGCACTACACCAAGGACCTCATTCCACTGTGAAAGGCTGTTTATATTCCAGGCGGTTCCTTCTGTCTTGTCTTTTGCTTTCAATGCATCAGTATATCTGAGGTCAGGTCTTCTCTTTCTATTATAGCAAATACAGTATATCATTACAGGTCTGCTTCTAAAGGAAAGACAAGGAATTAAAGGAAAGAAGTGGTGATCCAAAAATGATGAGAGTTCTCAGTTTGTTTTATTTATGTAGACAAAAAAACCCAAAAACGTCATGTTGTTCTGAATGGAGTAAGAGGAAACACTTCAAAGTAGGCCCCATTTAGTAAAAATACCTCACGTCCTTATTTTGATTCCAAGCCGGTTCACAATGCCATATGACTGTTCCCATTCATGTGAGGAAATGGAAAGCACAATACAAATGAATGGTCTGCAACCCTTTTAAGTACAGTGGGCAGTGGCTAAAAGCTAATGTGTGTTTTACAAGCCCCAAGCAGACAATTTGTTGGTAGGAGTAGCTTTCAAAAGAGCCTCAAAATTGTTCATCTTAGCAAAGGATGCCAAAGGTCCACAGTGTGTTTTGGGACTAGAAAAAGTATCACTAATTCAGTAACTGAGAGTAACATAGTGTGCTGTTCTCCAGCGTCCCTCCAAATTTCCCGTTTGTTCCCTTTCCTCGTGACTTTGGCTTGTTGTTTAAGGAAAGAAAAGTATGTTCCAGACCCAGGAACAAGCACGCTTACTGCAGAAGTCTGGCCGCAGTAGCAAGGGGAAGCCATGAGCAATGGAAACTGCAATAAGGCCTGGCCACTCTCCCTGAGGAAGAAGGGAGGGAGCAGAGGAGGGCAAAAGTGGGGCAGAGAGGCAGCGCAGGGGAGAAAGAGGCAATGAAAGTGATAGAGTGGGGACGCTGAAGCCACATAATGAAAGCAAAAGTGAAATGTCAGCTTAAACACAGCCCTGGAAATGCGGGTTTTGGATAATACATGACTCAGAGAGGAGTGCAGCCTTACTTTAGCCACGGCATCTGTAAGTTTATGCCTAGACATTATCTCATTCCCATTTTCCTTATCTCTCTTGCCTGTTTTACTGCTGTAGTGCAAAACCTGCAAGTGAAGGACAAATGTCTGGATTTCATGTATAAATAAATGCATTTACTGCAGGTCTTTCTGTCACATTTAATGTGTGCACAAATCAAGTTTTGGCAGTTTAACCAAGGGAGCTCTTATCACATTATGTACATAGCACAGTCTGCAGCTGAGAGCCAGCAGTACTTCACCTTGTGCATTTTAGTGTTATCTAGTGGGTTTACTTGCCTCACAGGACCCTGAGGCGCAAGCTTGTCAGTTTTGACAACCTTCAGAGGACAGATCTAAGACACAAGACTTTTGAAAGGAATAACAAAACACAATCTGAATCCTCTGATGTTCTTGAAAGGGGAAAAGGAATTCAGCTGCGGGTTCTCTGTGGGTGTTGATGGAGAGACTGAGGGAAAGCAAAAGACATTTTAAAGCCAGATGGAAAAAAAAGGAACAATGCTCTGGCAAACAGAAACCGAGTCTCGTAAAATTTTAGTGTCCTGCCTTATTGTCAAAAAAGCCTTGTTATTCTGCAGCGGTTTTTGTCAACACAGAGCCTTTAGCCTTTTAATTTGGTCAGTAAAATTGTTAAAACTATAACCATATTTTGAAAGTCTTGGAGTGAACGCATAGAAAATACATGTAGGGGTCACAGAAAACTCTCCATGCTATTGGCTAATTTTGGTAGTGCTAGATGTTGGCAGTATAGTTTCATAGCTAGATACTACACCAAAGCAAAGTTGCCCATATGACATTAATTAATATAATTTGGACTGATTAAAGCCATTCTTTTGTGTTCATGGCTCACTTATCCCAAGATTAATTAATTAGCAAATTAGTAAGGTATTCTTGTCTTTCTTTTTAAATAGTTCACAACTTCTACTGTTCACTTTTTTTTTTATTATAGGACATGGTTAGTTAACAGTTTACAATATATGCGGTCCAGAAGTCTGAGAACATTTGTCAAGATACTTATATTTTGCAATTATTTTGAATATGATATTTTAATCCTGCTAGGTCACAGTGTGGTGGTGGTTTTTTTCTCTGGCAGCTTGTGGATGAAGTGAGAAAATAATGCTGCACGTGCTAGCTTGCTGAACTCTTTCTATAGGCTAAAAACAGCACATGCACTGAAGAGAAGACAAAGAAAATTCACAAACTGTGTATAAATGTACATAACTATGCAGTATTAAAGTATGAATGACACTGAAATTCTACAACATTTGAGGGATGAGCCGTTCGGTATCAAGAGAGTGTCACAAGTAAAGCCGATGAAAATTATTTGAATTTTAAATGTTTGAATGGTGCTAATCAAATGTTCTCTGTATGGAAAATATTTGAATGAAATAACGCAGCAGTATAACTGAGTGATGTTGTGGGCTCTGTATTTCTTACTTTAGAAGAAGTATTTGTTTTACAGTTTGAGCATGATGTTTTTAGATGACTAGGTTAAGTGAGTTGTATCTACAGTATTAACATGAATTACTGCATTAAAGATATTATATTTAGGTTCACCGGCTCATCTGACTGACCACTGAGCGAGCAGTCATGTACAAACAATCTGTCTAATATGTCAAACAATCTTTCTTTTTTCCTTTTTGCTGTCTATTTATTATTTAGCTCAGATCATCTGATCTGTGACTGTTGCTAGTAAATCCTGCAGGGTCAATTCCTAATGTAGATATTTTTAACATTGTACCAGGTTAGAGGGGTTCTTGTTCAATTTACAGCATCAGTTCTCTGAGAATCTCTTATCATTGGCAATGCCCAGCCCTATTCAGAATACTGTAGCATTTATTATATCCGTCTTTTGCTTCAGTGACAGCACTTGAGCTGGCATGGACTCAACAAGTTTGTGCAAAACCCAATGACCCATGTTATCCCAGTGTGTTTTGACAATCTTCCTAAGACCCTCTTGTGATGTCACAGAATGCTTGACTTTCTCAGCCATGAAGTGTCCCATAAATGTTCACTGGGGTTTGATGTCAGGTGACTGTGGAGGAAAGTCCATCACAGTCAGCACTCCTTGGTCTTCCTTGGTCCTCAAGTTCTTTGGGTCTTTCAAAGCTTTGAGTTGTGTTTGAGGTCATTATCCTGCTGTTGTATGAATCCAGATGTAGTCCAGAGGGTATCGTATGTCTCTGAAGAGTGGAATGGTACTTGTCCCTGGTCAGGGTGTATTCAATTTAGTGCAGGTGTCCAACTCCAGAGTAGACAAAACACTCCCAGACAGGTTTCACCATCACTTTGATACACTGCAGTGCCAGTCTCTCTCCTGTTTCATCTTCTGACATACACTCTTCTCTTACTGCCATAAGTCTCAAGCTTGGATTCATTAGTAAACAGGACTTTTTCCCAGTCATCCACTGTGAAATGCTGGTATTTATTAGCCCACCACAAGTGTTTGGCCTTGTTTTCCCTTCTGAGAAGTGGTTTAGAAATGGCTACTCGTCCTCTCAGACCACTGCAAAACAGCCCTCTTTCAACAGTGCTTGTGCTGATTGGAATCTTGTGTTCTTCATTTAGCAAATTCTTTATCTGTGATGAAGTTGCTTTACTATCTTTCTGA
>JAJHUR010101117.1:0-40582 GCA_027495735.1 Lutjanus campechanus | reverse complement strand
ATATTGATATGAGAGCAGAATAAACACAAGTGTTACCACTGGTACTAATAAGGGACCTGTTCCATTTAGTGTATCAGAGCCTTTCCAGTGAGTCAACATGCACAATATCAGCACCCTGACTCTGTTTGACCTGAATCGAACAAAACCTTAATTAGAATCATTAGTAATACCTGTGTTTCTTCAAGTATTTCAGATCCAGTATTACTCCAGCCCAGTAGGTGGTGCTAATGACTCTCTATGTTTGTTGTCCTGAGTAGAAATACAAAAAGAAGAAAATGTTAGAAAACGCACTTCCTGAAAACTTCCTAGTTGTCATGTTTGAAGTCTGGTTATTCAAAAACAAGTCGCTTATTAAGAAAACACGATAGTAATATTACCAGAAATGTCTTTACGTTAAGGAGACGCAGAAATGGTCGCGGAGAAACGGACAGCGCGGCTAACGTTAACGACTAACTAGCTAACTTACCTTAGCTGCCAGTGCTGCTGCTAATCTGGTTTTCCCTGCTTGGTTGGTGATGGAGAGGATAATAACCAAGCTGACAGAGAAGCATGTCCTCTTCACGGCTTCCTTCGTTATACGGCTTGCCTTGGTCGCTTATGGAGACTACCAGGACAGGACTATGGTGGTGAAGTACACCGATATCGACTACCATGTGTTCACAGATGCTGCAAGATTCATTACACAGGTAACAGGACAGCAGTCTTATAACTTCTCTGATTGGAGTGAAGTAAACAGATAAAGCTGTCAGGAGTATGTTTACTAATATAATTCTGGGTCAGTAATGACAAAGTAAAAAAGTAGCTTCTATTATACTGAAGTACAATTTAGTGGTACTAGTACTTGTCTTATTTGTTTATCATAATGGATGGATTACTGATTACCTTCTGACAGTAGTGACTACATATGAAAGAGTAGAGTAAAGTCGTGTTATCAGTGATCTTAATAAGGTTCAGTTCATTCAGGTCAAACAAGAGTCAGGGTGCTGCTATTTTAATAATCCTGGACCTTAATAAGTATCATTGGTAACACCCGTGTTCATGCTACTATTTCATGTCATGATGACTGCAGTGAAAAATGTCTAATGACCTACCAGACACAGCCCAAGGGCCCTACAGGGCTTCACATGCAAAATATATAACAGCTATAACACATAACAGCCATGATGAGACACAATATTACCACAAAGACACAGGAAAAACTACTGCAAACAGAAGCAAAACAACTACGGAGAGACATAAAATGGCTACAAAGACACACTTTATGAGTAGATAATGACTGAATTTTAATTTATGGGTGAACTATCCCTTTAAAGCCACCAGCGCACATACAGTGAGAATTGAGTTTACCTTAAGTTGACCTGCTGGACAACTGGTTTTTTAAGACTTGTTGTTCAGCAGTTCAATATATGTTTATATATTCAGGATTTTTTTTATGAAGGAGAAAGAGTAGATGTCATTTCAAAGATTTTAATATAATAATTGATTTTTTGTGAAAAGAACCTATCAGATACAGATTACTATTCAAAACAGAACTGGTTATAATTTATATATATGCTCATACATGTCTGAAAGGGATCTTTAAGTACACTGTGTTGGTAATATTTCTATACTGTACTACATTATTTCAACATTTGCACAGGGGGAGTCCCCGTACAACAGATCAACCTACCGCTACACCCCACTGCTAGCCTGGATGCTCACCCCTAACATCTATCTCAGCATGGTATTTGGCAAGATCCTCTTCATTGTGTGTGATGTGCTGTCAGGACTGCTCATCTACAGAATCCTCTGCCTGAGAGGTTTGAGCTCAGAGGTAGGTTTTCAGAGAGTTTTTATCAAGCTGATCCTTTTTGACTAGAAATGCTTGATAAGGATAGTTGCAAATACTTCAGTGCCCACAATTCTGTCCAGCAAAACAACAGAGGTTAGAGGCTCCTTGAAGATGCACCATGCAGATAAAGTTGTGTTTTGGGGGGATTTATGTTCAGACTGCACGCCGTGTTTGCTCTCTGTGGCTCCTCAACCCTCTGCCCATGGGAGTATCCAGCCGAGGGAACGCTGAGTCAATCCTGGCAGCCCTGGTGCTGGGGACACTGCTCTGTATGGAAGGTACTTTTGAGCTCTGTAAAATACCGCAGATGTGGCTAATGTTATAATGTATTATAGCTACACAGCTCTTCTGCTAATGCTTTACCTTAATTCTTCTAGCCCGGCATCTGATGTGGGCAGCTGCACTTTATGGTCTGTCAGTCCATATGAAAATCTACCCCGTCACATATGCTCTGCCCATCGCTCTGACCCTGCGTACGCCACAGACCAGATCAGAGGAGGGCAGAAAGAGATGGAGGAGCTTCACTGGGTTTATAGGAAGCTTCCTCAACCGAGAGCTGTTCCTGTTTGCAGGTGTGGCCGGAGGAGTCTTCTGTATGCTCACAGCGCTCTTCTATTACATGTAAGATGAACAAGGACATTACGGACAGCAAAAGCTTTTCATTGCATATGATTTTTGACCCTGCATAACAACTATTTCATATTGCACTTAGTGTATAAACCCTCCCAACTAGTTTGCACATGGAATAAAATTTCTCTTGGTTCTGTTGTTCAAGGAGAAAAAGTCCAGAATTATTCAGCTGATAACACAATGTGTGGATATTCATTATTGAAGGTTCTTGGTTATTATTTGGGAATGGTGAAATCTGGTTCATAGAGTTAAGTAATATATTAAACATATACTCCCCTAAAGTCTTCTGATGGTTAACAAACATGGATTCAAGTGCTTGAAATGTCCGATTGAAGTATTTTGATTTGGATCCAAATCATCCCCTGTGTGAGGAAGTACACTAACTATTAATAACTTCTCAAATCATGTGATTCCTCTGCTGTATTGTCAGGTACGGTTGGGAGTTCCTTCATGAGACCTATTTGTACCATTTGACCAGAAGGGACATCAGACACAACTTCTCTCCATACTTCTACATGCTTTACCTCACTGCAGGTATTCACCCATCCAGCCAGTTATATGTGACGCATTGCTGCAGACAGAACTACAGAACTAAGAGCAGCATAAAGTATTTGCTCATGGGCAGAGGTACATAGCTTTGGGTCAGCGGTGATAATTTGCTTGTTTATTTAATCAGTTGTAAAGTATGTTTATTAGGTATTTGCCTTGCTCTTCTATGTTAATAGGGAGTGTAAACATAACAGAAGGCAAAACAGCTTTTTAATTCATTTTGTATTTTGTTGGTGCAGACAGCAGGTGGAGCCAGTGGCTTGGCCTGGCAGCGTTCCTGCCACAGCTCGTCCTGCTGTTGGTGGCATCGTGGGCCTTTCATTCTGACCTGGCCTTCTGCTGTTTCCTGCACACTGCCATATTTGTCTCTTTCAACAAAGTCTGCACTTCACAGGTACACAAAGCACAATCAACAGACAGAGTCTAAGCAGAGATCAGATGCTGTGTTTGCAACCCTTATTAGCCATCTTTCACCTCTCTTTTTTTGACTTTCCCCTGTCAATCATCCATCCAAACTAATTGTATACACAGACAGACTAAAAGAACAGTACTTAAAAGTGCTTCTAGCAAAACTATTAGTTTCTACTGTAGCAGGGGTTTCCAGGACTGCTGCTGCGAGAAGTTAGCCTTCATCTAGGGTAGAATAAGGGGGGAAAAAATCATTGTTTGTGTTAAAATAGCACATTTTCGACCACATGGGGATTTAACTTCTCCCATGTGCTTGAAGACCACATTTTACCATGATGACATGATGATGACACACACACACAGACTCAGACCCACAAGGTGAAAACAATATTCACCAGCCATTATCACTCTGCAAACATTTTCTTTTACGCACTAATGGTATATAAAGTAAAAGTTAAAGTAAAAATTGACAGAAAAACTAGATTACTCATTAAATATTTATTAACAAAATAATTAAAGAAATCATTTGAAACTTGTACAATTGTATACTGCAATAATATTTTATGGTTCATGGCAGGGACTTGCCTCGTGGCACATTATATTTGTGCACACATGAGGGTAAGAAAGGCTAAGATGTAGTGAGCAAAGATGGATGATTTCATATTTCATACCTCTGACTCAAATCTATCTGACATCACTGTTACAACAAAAACAAATAACAGGTCTGACTAATCAAATGTTGATTTTTATTTTTTCTAAAATCATCATCATCAAAAATAATACATAATATGACACTGTCTGTCAAATCAGATATTATTATGGACAGTAATTATCAGAATATTAAATAATAATGTAAATTTTCCATTTGGCCCTGATATTTAACAGTCCTGATAATTCATAGTGGATCCCTAGTGAATTCTTGTAATTTTTCTGTCTTTACTATTTCCCAGTTTCAGTTTGATATCACAGACTCATTGGTGTTTGGGTATTGATCTGGCTCTCACCCATCTGAAGTTCATTTGTTTCATCCTCCGGAGCACCGTCCAGCCTCCATCACTAAATATGAATGCAGTATACTGTATCATGTATAATAACATGACATCCAGCCTTTGCTCACAACCTTCACACAGCCGTTAACAAAGTTTACTTGTTGTCTTTTCATAGTACTTCCTGTGGTACCTGTGTCTGCTCCCTCTGGTCATCCCTCACCTGACTCTGTCACTGAAACAAGGAGTGGGACTGCTGCTCCTCTGGTTTGCTGGACAGGTAATTCAGCCGATCACATTTTAGTTAAATTTGACTTCAGATATTCACCCGGTTAAAAAAAATCTGCTTACCATAACAAGATGCTGTTAATTATACTGGCTTTGATCACTTGCTCTTGTTCACCTGTACAGATTCTCATATTCACAACATTAAAACAGGAGATTAACTGAACTTGTTCTGCAATGTAATTAGTAATTAGTAATTGATTTGGTACGAAGAAACTATTATATTTTCTCTCCACTATCAGGGTGTCTGGTTGGGTCCAGCATACTTCCTGGAGTTTGAAGGCTACAACACCTTCCTGTTGATCTGGCTTGCTGGTTTGCTCTTCTTGATCATCAACTCCTCCATCTTGATTCAGATCGTAGCCCATTACAAACCAACATGCACTCCACACAGACCGAAGGCTGATTGACATTGAGTAGTTTCAACTGAAGATGTTGGATGGACGCATGTTAAAAAAAAAATAAAGTGTGTATTTTTGTTAAACCTCAGTCTCCTTAGCACCTCGTTATGTTCTCATGTAGTCTTTTGCACAAAGCAGATTCATGCATTGCCATTTCCTGAGTGAGAAAGCCGCATTTAGACCTTGAGTCACTCAGAGTTAAACCCATTGATTAAATGCTGTCCACTGCAGGCCAAAACACTTCAATCCTCAATGAGTCACATAAGGCAGAAAACTGCTGTTGCTCTGGTTTTTCTGGGTTGAAACTTTGAAGTGTGTTCCACCTGTGACCACACCGCACAGATGTTTTCCATTTGTCCATTTACTGTCAAGGACGAAATACCTGCTATAGATCAGAGATCACTCACACCCCACCCACAGATTTAACGAACCGTGATGTTACACAGCTCTTGACCAAAGTAATGAACAAAGCGTTGAGGGATTTTGGTCAAATCTTGAGGATGGGAGGCACTTTCTCATTCCAGAGGCAGAAGTGGACAGATCATTTATAGACGTCATTCATCCCACAATCTGAGTGTTTCATTTTCATGTTTTGCTCACTTCCAAAACATGAAGCAGGGATTGTGATGCACCGTTCAGATCTGACATTACAAAGTCTAGGATAATAATCTAAAGCAAATCCTGTCATGTCTGTGATCTGACCACTGTGACCTGAGTCTGACCCGCACATTAGTCTAATGAATTAGGAATGTTTTCCTAGTTTGTAGAAAAATACTGCAAAGTAATATGCTCATTGTTCTGGCAAATCAACAACATTATGTTGATGAATCACAGTGAAGAAATGTCAGTTGGATTTAACACTCACTAATACAAAAAGATGCTCTATGGTGTGACTCAGAGTACTGACATCCATGGCAAAATGTTGCTGTATTTGTTAAAGGAAAGATAATTCAACATTTTATCCAAGATCTTGAATGCTAGTTTGTTAATCTGATCATAACGGAATCCAATTATGTCAAATGTACGCAACATTTGAATAGTTTAAATAGCTTGCAGATTTGACTTTCCGTTATTGCCCAACACAAAACCTTTGTCAAAACCTCAACTAATACAGGAAAATATTCAAGCCACTTTGCAGTCTCTAGTGATGAGTAAGAGGGAAGATACTGTTGGAAATTGGGTAAAGGAATGCTTGTGGGTTATGGTGAAGTTTGGACTAAACTGTTGTCTGTTTTTGTGCTTTTTGTAACATCACTCTCATATAATAATAAACACGGTTAAATGGAAACTAAAAGCATTCCTGAGAATCTGAGTTGAGAACTGCTCTATTAGAGGTTACGTATTTGGTCATAGTGTGGAACTAATGGAAACTTTTAGTGGAAAATAGCTTTAGTACTGTACTTAAAAGGGCAGTTAACCAAAATAAATTTTAAAAAACCCTGGCCTGTAGTGCTGTTTATCATCTAGATTTATTTGTTTATTTTTGGTTTGATTAGCAGAGTTTTGGAGATATCGGCCGTGGAGATATCTGCCGTCTCTCTGGTATAAAATGACTAAAATGCACTTGGGTTGCGGTGCTCAAAGCACCCAAAAGTATATTTGAAAAATTCAGAAAGCAGTGTCTGTTTCTAAAAATCATGACTCGGTTAGTCAGGATCATCCACAGACCTTGCTGTGAGCAGTTTCATGTAGGAAGTAAGAAAGTAGTTCTTGTAGATTCTACTACAGATTTTTATTTTTAAATTTGGGCTGAACTGTCATTTTGAGGTACTTGTACTTAACGTTCCATTTTTTGCAACTCCACTACATCTCAGAGGCAAATGTACTTGTCACTCTGACATTTATCTGACAGCTTTAGTTACTTGTCAGATTACAATTAAAATTCTGTCTCGTACTCTTCCCTCTCCAAGGAAAACAATGTATCTCCAAATTTGTGGAATTTTAATGAAATGCTTTTTTTTCCCCTTATAAACAGAAGTAAAGTGCTTCTTTATGTTTAGAGAAAATGTTCCTGTTTTGTTTTTTTTACACTAAATAAACAATTTTAATTGCTGAACACAGGGCTGTTTTTCTCAGCTCAGGAAAAGTTGACTTTTTAGAGATCCATGGTTCTCACAGGACAACAACATATGATGATTCTATAGAATATGATACATGGCTGTAGATTAAACTACCCAACAGTACATAAAGTAGTAAAATGACCTTAACCTTAAAGGTCAACAGCACTAAAATGCAACATACACATTAATGCTGCAAACATCAGATATAATAGTAAAACTCATTTTACTGTACAATTGGTACTTTTACTTTCCATACTTTAAATACATTTTGCTGATAATACTGACATACTTTTACTTATGTAAGGTTTTGAATGCAGGTCTTTTAGTTGTGGTGGAGTATTTTCATTTTGTGGTATTAGCATTTTTCCTTAAGTAGATCATCTGAATACATCTTCCACCACTGATACAGATACAATCATGCAGTTCTGAAGCTGCCGCTTCCATTTTTTCGCAAAATTTAGCCATGGCTTCATGCCATGAGATGTGACTGGACTCTTCCTCACTGCAGTGTGCAGTTGTGACCAGTAGGTAGAAGCATTTGCCAGCAAAAGAGCCAGATTGAGCATCTATCCTCGTGTAACCCTCGCAGATTAATCAGTCAACTGGAGCATGAACGCAACCCAATACAAACAGTGCTGGCAGTGACTCCCTAATCTCACTCTACTCTCCTTCTAATCTCACATGGAAATTATTAGAGCATTCATTTTAGTCCCGATGGTTCTGAGCATGTTTGCTGGCCCTCCCCCCCTGTGATTGATGATGGGAGCGCATAATAATAATATCATGTATGTGTGTGGATGCTTGTTTGTGCAAAAGACTTAATACACAGTAGTTTAGGCTGAATTAGTGGTTTTCCGGAGACATTCTTGTAAAGCACTTTGTGTATCTGCGGGAATGGAGAAGCTTGCTTGTGTGTTGTGTATGTGCGTGCGTGTGTGTATGACTCACGGTCAGCTGCAGCCTGCATATCTAGTTTATGAATCACCAGGTTGCACTCAGTAACCTTTCAACTGGCTAGTCGCCCCTGGACACATACAGTAGGCTACATAAAGCATTTCATTTTAAGACTGCATCCCACTGAATACCATCACACTCAGCAGTTTATTTTTAAATCCCAGAGACTGAAAAATAGCTGTGAATGTTGTTTCTTCTTCATCTTATTTGTGCAGAGACATTCCCAACCAGAGACATTTGCACCCCAGGAAGCGTCGCTGCAGTTGCAAGGGGGTGTTTGGAAAGATTGTTGAGTAGCTCAATTTATTTGACAAAACAGAAATGACAGAAATTACAATTCAAGAATATTCAGTATCCACATATTGAAGTGAGTACAAGAAAATGTAGTGATCGAGAGTGCTTGAAATGTGGTTTGCAAGCTTGCACAAACAGTTGGGTAAAAGTAATCAAACAGTAGGTAATTGTGTTGCATAAAGGATAAATGATTGGCTGCTAGTAAACTAAAAGTAGGACGATACAGTTGAAATTGTGAGTTAAACATAGGCTTAACTGTTGCTAAAAGTAATGGAACAGACAGTTGAAATACAGTAGTTAGCTAAAAGTAATTGATTAAATGTTGAAATAGTTAAACGTTATGGATAAATGGTTGAAATAGTTAGCTGAAAGTAGGATAATACAGTTGAAATAGTTAACTAAAAGTAGGATAATACAGTTGAAATAGTTAACTAAAAGTAGGATAATACAGTTGAAATAGTTAGCTAAGTGTAGCATAAACGGTTGAAATAGGTAGCTAAAAGAAGGAGAGACAGTTGAAATAGGAAGCTAAAAGTTATGGATAAACTGTTGGAATTGTGAAAAGTAACGTTAAACAGTTCAAATAGTTAACGTCAGTGAAAATTATGGGATTAACAGTTGATCTAGGTAGCTACAAATAGGATAAACAGTTGAAATAGGTAGCTAAATGTAATGGATGGAAATAGTGAAAAGTAACATTAATAAACAGTTGAAATAGTTATTAGTGAAAATTACAGGATTAAAAAGTTGAAATAGGTAGCTGAAGTCGAATCAACAGTAGGCCTAATTGAAATAGTTCGCTAAAAGTGTTGGGAAATGGTGAAAGCTAAAGGTTTGAAATTGCTCTTTCATTGGAGCAGTTGGAACAAATGGCTTAAATTAGGTAAATGGGTCAATAGTTGAACTGTCCAGCTTTCAAGTGGTAGTAGTTGGCTACAAATGGAAACTTGACAAAACTGAACCTAAACATTGACAGTTCAGTTGTATGAATTGTTGTAACAATCCACTTTTGTATAATGAATAATCAGATTTAAAGTAATTTCAAATGACTATATTTGGAACATGAAGGGTTGTTTAAATGTGTTCTGTACCTGAGTTGGTCTGACAGGGCGTTGGGGATACATCAGATTAAAGAGGATTGACACCACTGCTTAAGAGACACTGACACAGCTAAAGACAGTAAACAAAAAGACTAGGTGCTGTTTATTGTTCATTAGCTCATTGTAGTGAGGAAAGGAGAAGTGGCAAGGTTGTGGCGGTTATGAGCGGGGAGATTGCGTGACTGTCTTCCATATGCTTAGTAGGGTGTGTGTATATGTGCATGATAATGTGCGTGCATATGTGTGTGTGCATGCGTGTCTGTGACATACCCTTAAGGACCCTCCTCATTGTCACCGGGGGATATGGGGAGACGAGATGCGGACATTGTTGTGTCTATGTATGCATTGGTGCATCTGCCTATATGAGTGTGTATTAGTGTGTGTGTGAGAAAGACACAGGGTGGGTGTGACCAATTAGGGCAAATGGTGTGCAGAGCAGCAAAGAGTGGGGTATGAACGGTCACGCAACCTTGCATGGTATAGGATTATAGGTCTTGGTTTGCACACACACACACACACACTCACACACTCTCTCCCCCTCACAGATACAGCTGTCAACAAGCATCAAACACTTTGCTTACAATACAGTTGCCCTAAGCGCTCGCTCCTCTCTCTTGATTGGATGTGCTCTTTTCATTGTTTTCACCCCTTTCCCGAGCTAACTTCTCTTTTCTCACCTCCAGGTTTTTATCCTTCCACCTCTCGCTCCGTCTCCGTCTCTTTCTTTGTCATTCTCGCCCTTTCCCCTCCCTGTACAGAACAAGTGTCATACAGATGGCGTGATCGAAGGTTGCGTGCATGCTGACGAATATTAAACATTTAAAGTCAGCTTCATCCGCCCTCCCCCCCTTATTGTCACATCATCAGTCATGAAACTACAGTGAAACAAAAGCAAAGTACTCCTTTGGGGGAAAATGAGAGAAAGATACTACACACTGTTTCGCATGAGGTAGTTCTTACTCACTCATGTAGAGTACTCTGTGTATATACAGTATGTTAGAGAGACCCAATGCACATGTAAGTCATCTTTTAGAGCTTGATCCCTGTAAGGCTGCAGAAAAGCACACCATTTCTCCTTTGTTCAGACTCAGTTAGTGGTGTGTATATTCCATTATACCACACAGTTTTTCCCAGTCGCACATTTCCTGAAACTGCAGCTCAATTGCTCAACCACCCCCCAAACCAAAAGTAAGAGAAGGGAAGAAATACAAGAGGAATTGGGAGGATAATTTGGTTGGTTATTCAATCCTCCTTTGAGTCTGGTGAGATGTACAAAAGGTCAACATATTCCAAAAAAGTCTTCCAGGCGTCATGGAATTTTTTTATCAAGCCCATGAAGGAAAACCCCACGCTCTCTCATGAGAGAATCAAAACTGATTCTTTCCACCAAAATACAATACACAGCTATCGTGTAAATATCTTACAGAGCACCAATTTAAACACTGGTGTGAAACATTTTAACCATCAGAACGTTTTGGCTTTGTTAGGCCATGTCAGAGTCCTGCGTGGGTCCAGCTTTGCAGGTGCGGGCAGGTTTGCAAAGCTGAGAACTGGAACAGACCCGTATACGCACAATTATCTCTAAGTCAAATCCACACCCACCTGGAACCATGAATATAAAGCCCTGCGACCTGACCTGCACCCGTGCTTTAACACACATATTCTCAATTGGCTGCTCCTGCAGCTGTCAATATGTTTCCATAGTGATGACAAGCCTGGCTTGTGGCTATCACAAGCTAATACTGTTTAAAAGCAGCAAACACATTGACAATGTTATTCTCACTGTCTTTGAGCCCACCAGAATCCTCCCAAACGTGTGACTTGGCCTTTGATGATGTATTGTCCAATTTGGTGTCCTCCACTGCCTACTTTTGCCTTTATGCCATTTATTTTAGCCAGCAGCTGGCCGACATTGCTGTCAAATCAAATAGTGACATACCATTGTTTGGCAGTTGTATAAGCTGTTTCCTTTTTCTTCTTTTTACTGTAGAATTTTTTTTTTTGTCCCATAAAGGCAACCCAACTTTCCAGAGTCATCCAGTAAACTTACTGTGAAGTTAATAGTGCAGCATTGTTAGAGTTAAGAGAATTTACAAACGTTACCTAATTATGAGTAAAATGATGAACACTACAGAAAGAAAATGTTTAGACCGTCTTTCCGGGAATGTGATGATGTAATTGGGGCACAAAAATGACGGAGCATGTGGTCAACCAAAGTTGCGTAGATTTCATAAGAAATATTGGCTCACTGTCCTCTTCTTCCCCCTCCTCTTGCTGTCACTCTTCCTCTTTCTTTCTGTTCTCCATGCCCCCCCCCCATCACAGTAGAGGTCACCATAGGCCTCTTTTATGCTCTGTGAGCTCATTGGAGTGATCTGCCAGCTGAGTTTGAACAAGTGAGATGTGAGACCAACTGGTGATTAGGGTGTTTTCAGGTAAAAACAAAGAAGTGTGCTAAATAACGCAAAAGTGAAAAGCAGTCTGCAGACGTTATTGATGGATGGGCTTCATGCAGGTTCCTTTTTTATGAGCATCAAATGGAGAAAAATTTAAAAAATCAGTGTCCACAATCTGAGTGCAAGACTCCACAGCAAAACATAAAGTACTCATGTACTTATTTCAGTAAAGAAAAACATTTCCCTTACAGAGAACTTGAGCATCTTTAAAGAGTGTTTTCAGGGCCAGAGCTATTAAACTCTGTGGATTATTCATCTATTATTGCTATATGAATCAGAATGAGTTATGAACATCGTTTTGCTTTTTACTGTTCCTCCTGCACTATATTTTCCTGCTCCTCGCCAACTGCCTTGTAATGAATCTCATTACTTTTCTGGCAGTTACACCTGATCTGTCACAAACCAGCCCTGCAGTACTGCATGCAAAATCTTCATTCAAAGGGAAATCCTCAGAAACTCCCTGTGAAATACCTGTTACTGTAGATCCCCTGTTTATGTGAAGAACCCAAATAAAACTGAATGCTGTGTTTCATCTCGATTGGGGGAGGAAGTCGGACCTTATTTTCATAGTGTTTTAATCCGGGAGGAAGAGAAAAGTTCTGCTGTGCAACTGTTTGGATTTACGTGGGTGTGCACATCATTAATGCTGACATGTAAACAGCCATTGTACTGTAATTTGTTGCTTAGTGAATCAACAAAGTACTATACACCAGAGGAATTTACAAGGTTTATGGGAAGTGTAGGTTAAAATGGAGAAACACTAGTTTTGAGGATCCCAATTATCTTTCAACAGTGATATATTGACCAACATGTACTTCCATTATTAATAATGTGCACATGACATGAATGACTCATATGGTTTTTGATGCAGGGTAACGTGAACCTTCACCTGTTCTATTGTAGCCACCGTTTATCACTCCCCACTAACACAGAGTTTTGGAGGAACGTAGTTGCAACGTAACTTTTGCAACATGTGACATTGTGGTAGCCCACCAAGTTCCAGAGTGCTGTTGCCAGCATGTTATTTTAAATGTCGCCAGTAACGTTTCCACCACTTTTGGAGATGTTGTAATGTTTTAGCAAACAGGAAATGCCATACAGAACAGAATACCTCTTTTGTTGTACTGTATCAGCAACGCTGAATGGACGTACTGTGTTTATAGGGCTGTAAAAATGAACTATTTGTTTTAACATAAAAAGGTTAGCGTTCAGGCTAAAATGTTTAAAATTTTGAGTTGACTGAATCTGACATGTGAGGTAAATGTATAATTATTCAAAACAAACTTTTCTAGTCTAGTTTTCTAGTAATAAACTTGATTACTTAAGTTGTACATGAGAAAACATGTCCAGTAAGCTCAAGATATTAAGTTGAACCAACAACTCTTCATGAACATTGATAACATTTAGCATTAAGAACAATTTATTAACTTTTAATTCACTAATTTAATCCTAACCTTTGTCATGGGTGTTTAAGATAAGTCATGGTTGCTTGTTTTCACAATAATTTAAAGTGTATTATAGACGCACAACAAGTTTTCATCATATATGTTTTCTTCAAACTTTGAAAAAGAAGGGTCTCCGGAGAGTTTTGACTCTAAAGTAATGTATGTTGGGAAGTCTGCTAAATATACTGATCATTTATCATTTTTCTTTAGAAACTTAAATTTAATAAATTGATTGAACTCGGAACAGTAAATTCATTCAGCTCATCATTTCAAGTCCTTCAAGTAAAAGAACTTGTTGGCGTGTTCTTAAGTGTTCTGAAAATAAATACTTAGAATTTAAATTTTACTTCACTTGAATAAATAAAACTTGCATATTTACACTAAATGAACTAATGAAATAAACTAATGAAGAACCATTAATTGGTTCCACTAAATTCCTATATCTTTTTTACAGTATATTTTATGTTAAAATGAGAATAAATGTGATATCATGAACTATATGTGAATGTTGGTCCTTAATGACATAGTGGATATTATTTATATAATATAGTTAAAGATGTAGACATAATGACATGATTTCCTGTAATTTCATTAGTAGTCTGTTAACAAACATGAGATGTGGCTGTCTGGTACTTACCCAGTTTACAAGCATGCAAACGCACACACTTGCACACATGCACATACACACCCACAATCATCCCAATAAGTAAAATCCCCACACTAACTGATCCCTGTGTATCCTGTAATTCCCCATAAGCTATACTCTGACTGTGGCGAAACAAACACGAGCTTCTGGGAGAGATTAGAGAGAGAAATGATAGTAGCCGTGGAATCAGAGAGAGAGAGGATTGTTCCTTCAGATCAGAGCGAACCGGTGAGGGATCCACTGCAGGTAATGCTCATTATAAGATCAAGAGGTGATGGTCGCACAGAGTACCAAGTATACAAAACATAATTTCTGTTTGACCGTTTGCTTCATCACTTAAGTTTTTTTTCTCATCTCAAGAACTCTTTGGTAGCTCCACTAGTACTGAGTTCTGATGCCAGCGTGAACTCAGAATACATGGCTGTATCAAGAACGTCCTAACAGACCTTTTTCACAGCAGCCATATTGATATGAGATAGCAGAATAAACACAGGTGTTACCAATGATGCTAATTAAGATCCTGTTTCATTTAATGTAGCAGAGCCTTTCCAGTGAGCCAACATGCACAATAGCAGCATCCTGACTCTGCTTGACCTGAATGGAACTGAACCGTAATCAGTATTATGGGTAACACCTGTGTTTACTCTACTATTCAATTTCATTTAATGGCACATAATCGCAATGGCCCTGGTTAGATTAGAAAAAGGGAGAGAGAGTAGGGGATGACACTCCACAGGCAGGATTCAAACCTGAGGCAAAGAGGTAACAGCCTCAGTACATGGGGACACATGCTCTACCAGCTGAGATACTAGGGTAACACACTTAAAGCAACATTATGCAAAAATTGCAAGAATTAAGTTTTTTTTTTTCACAGTTTCAGATTGCATTTCAAGTATGTGCATTTGTTTTAAGTTGACAACTTTGTTAACAGCCAAACATCAAGCAAATGCACTAACACATGACATAGCAAGCCTGCTAATATTACTTACCATTCCAACAGACAGGAACAGGCATCTTATTTCCTGAAGCTTTTGCCAGTGACAACTAAAAGCCAGTTCGGAGAGTTACTCTCATCAGACAGCCTCTTGCGGTTCCGGTTCTGGTGCCTATTCTGGCGCCTCTCCCTGTCAGCATTCACCATTGGCTCTCCCCAACACCCACCCACCATGGAAAGTTCGAAAACCTCCTCCTCTTGTTAACTTCTAGAGAGGAGCAATAGAAAGCATCCTGACTGGAAACATCACAAACTGACATGGGATAAGCTCAGTTCAGGACAGGACAGGAAAAACTCTATAGCAGGACATTAAAAAACATCCCAGAACATCACTGGTACTGGAGCTGCTCAATTATGGCAAAAATCATAATTTATTTTGATTGATATTGAAATTGTGATTATTAAATACAATTGTTCATTGATTTGAGAACATCACGTGTTTATTGAACTTTTTTTTTAATGCAATGACTTTTAACTTTCAATATAATTGAACAGAAAAACAAGAATAAATGAAAATAAATAATAATTACGTGAAAATTCAATCAGCATGAGCTGAAACCAAAACTGGCTGGAAAGGAAGGGTGGGCAGCACAACACTCATTTTATTTTGATTGTCTTGCTGTAATGATCGGGGGAAGCCAAAATCATACTTGAAATTGAAATTTGATTAACTGCCCAGCCCTAATTGGTGCCCATCCACTGGCATCAGTGATGTCAGAGAACTGAGGTGCGTGTGCAGAGCCCAGAGGATACTACAAGACAACACCCCCCAGCCACAGCCTGTTCACACTGCTGCCGTCTGGCAAGAGATACAGAAGTATTTGCTGCAGTACCACGAGACCAAAGAGCAGCTTCTTCCCGTTGGCAGTGAGACTGCTTAATTCATCCTCAGCACTCCACAAATTAGTTCTGGTCTACATTTTTATTAATCTCTTCAAGCAATTCCAACCAATCAAAGAGAGAACTACATCAAATTTTCATTTTATAACCTTGCTGTGAATGATAAATAAATCACTTTTTAATCTTGTATGCTCCTGATGGTCCAAAGCTCCTGTGCTAGCCGCTACCCGGCTGATGGCTAACTGAGCTAACTAGCTGACGGCAACTACAGTTAGCAGCAGTTGGCAGTTACTTAAGCATCAGACAAAACTATGTTACCCGAATCAGCCCAGGTTAACGGCCATTTGTGGTGCAGAGCGGGAATGACAGAAGCACCATTTCCCATATTACAAGTCAGTGTAGCATCAAAATGATTTTGAAGCTGCTGTTTTAAGGTAAAATACAACAGTTACATAATGTTGCTTTGAACAAAAACTTTTTTTCCCTCACATCTTGGATCCATGTGGCCAAGTGCCCACACAACTGAGGGATAAATATCTAGTGATGACTTTTTATGTATTTTTAATATATACTGGACCTAATAGTTTGAATTGTGATAAATTACAAAGCAATTATTGAATAGGTGTGACCCTATGGGATTTTGTTCTTCACTAGTTTCATGATTTCTTTTGTACTTTTGTATTACAGCAAATCCCAAAGCCCAGGGCCATGGCTCTGAAATATCAGTGGTCGAACTGTGCTGTGCATTGATCCGCAGTGCTGTCCATGGTGCTGAAGTAGCAGACAGATTTTTAATTTCTACTTTTCCTACATCGTCTTGGATCTATAATATTCTCAATTAAACTGTAAAAAATACAGAGCAAGAAGAGTTGTTCCTGAGTGGGTTTACTAGATATGGGTGAAAAAAACAAGCCAGGTCCATCCCCGCTGTTAAAAATGAACAAATCGCCTACTGAATATAGACAAACTAGACAGCCAGCTACATTGGAAATCTTCTGCATGAAGTTGCATGAACTGATCTATTCAAAAAAGTAAGGGCTTTATAAAGACCCTGAAAGGTCAAAGGTCATTAGTTGAGTAGTGTAGAAAATGACGTTATGCACTTTGAATTTAGCCCCAGAGCCACTGTGATCTACAGGAAGGGTGGGTGATCAGACATTTACTGATCAAAGACCTAATTCTGTCACAATGCAACCTTTATATAACTTCTTTATATAGAACAATGCTATGTACTGTAATCCAAACTGTGTGATTTTAAAATTGCAGCACTGTTCAAAGGGAGAAATTTTGGATAAAGGAGACAGTGACTGTTCAGGGACTATTTTAAACCTCTATGTGCCAAGTGAGTACAATTAAGTACCTTGCTGGATTGAGGTCCGGGCCCTTCTGGGAACCCAAGGACCAGGATTTAACCACAGTTTTTAGGTTACATCTCTTTCTCCTCTTGTCCCCTGCCTCTTTTCCTGCCCTCTACCTCTCTGTGGATGCCAACATTCCCCTGGCTCGAGCCCCCGTCCCAGACAGTGGTGAGAGACGGGTGTTAAGTTTCCCAGATCGTGTGAAGGAGCTGTCATGCCAACTTTACAGCACATTAATCATACAGGCAATGTGGCTAGAGATACTCTGTATCCTGTTCTGCTGAGTATTTATTATTAATAGAGACACAAATCTGAAGGATGAGACCACATTTGGTGGATGTGAAAAATTCAGAGGCTACTAAAGAGACAAGGACGTTACAGGAACAATAGAATTTGGCCATTTTTCATCCTGGAAGACGTTTATGACAGTATGAACCCAGTTTTACATTATTTCAAATTATTGGTGTATCAAATGAATTTTTATACCATGACAATGTTCTAACAAAGCCACTGCTGTTTGCTTTCAATAATTTACTGCAAAATTTTAATGACTGACAGAGATGCTTGTCATTTACAGCTGTGTAATATTCATACTCTTAAGTAACTAACTGCCTGTAATTTTTGATTTTTGTGGATTTTTTGATTACCAGAATGCCATCACATGTGACATCTCGACATGTTACTTTCCCAGCAAGCTGGCAGCACTATAAAAATCATACAGGAGTTTAGGGGAATCTTTGCTTGTTAACTTCTCGTAAATATACAAGCTTTATTTGTTCAAGTTGATTAAACTCAAATATTTTAAGAACACTTTAGAACTTATGAACATGAGTTCTTCTAACTTGAAATCTAACTTGAAATGATTAGATGAATGAATGTACTGTACAAAGTTCAATCAACTCATTAAATTAAGTTTCTAAAAAAACATCATCGGCATATTAGCAGACCTCCCAGCATGCATTGCATGAGAGTTAAAACTCTCCTGAGGCCCGATTTGTTTTGAATCATTACAAAATGATCTCAACTTGTCTTTTCAAATTCAGTCAACTTACAATTTTAAGGCAGCCTGGACACTAACTTTTTAAAAAAAGTTAAAACAAATATTTTTTTTCATATTGAATAATTTGTTGCCTTGTTTATTAACTGCATAATGACAAAAGAACAACACTCCACACAGATTTTCCATATAAAGAAAAGTCTTTTAATAGATAAGTCCCATTTGCAAAAACACGTAGAAACATTGGAAGACACTGCATATGTACACTGTGTTCGCTACCTTGCAGCTACCTCCTCCATGAGACAAGTATGACAGTCTTTTTTTTTTTTTAACAATTATCAAAAAGATAGCAAGAAAAAAAGCCATATTTATTTACCTTAGTGAAACAGAAAAGCCTTCAAAACTGTAGTTTTTAAATTATGCACTTTTGTCTCTTACAATAAATACGAATCATCAAACATTTATTGAAATGAACACACACAAAGAGAAAAAGACAAATTCAAAACAGTGACACCATGTACAATTGTGCGTGTCTGGCTAGGCTGAACTTCAACTGAACTACTCCCAGTAGTGCAATTTAGAAGCCACTACAGTAGCTTCACAGAACTGAGACTCTGATATCAAATCGATTTGGTGCTTTTAATTCATTTGTGCAAAAATACTGATTGTGAAGACAATGTCTGATGTTTTTCGGACTGAAAGGACAACATGAAAAGTGTATATTCATTTCAAAGGAAATGTGTCGTATCTGCAGTGAGATAGGCTGGTTGAAATGCTGATTTTGAACACTAATCCACACTGTACAACATTAGCTTTGACATAAAATGACATAAATTAAATTAATGTACGTTCAACAGGAGTTTCATGACTTAATATCAGGAAATTATTGTGCGCATTGAAAGAAGAATCAACATTGAACCGTGTAACAGACTGCCTTCTTTTCCTTCAATTCTACCTTGTCCAAACAAACCTTTGACTGATTATAAGACCATCTTTCTTACGTCCAAGTTCATCTTAGGCCTGCAATTTAAAGGGCAATTCTAGTGTGATCTCAGTCCAGTCACTAGTCAATCTAATTCTGGTGACTTCTAATTGTGATCTACTTTTAAACCAGTTATGCCATCAATGTCCTTATACTTGCACACCCTGAATTTCACTTTCCCTCTGATCCCTTCTACAAGGAGGTCAGAGATAAAGATCAGAGACGGAGCGGCGTCTGCAGATCTTGTTAGGATTCAGTACCTTACTCATGGGCAATTTGGAAGGACACAGGTTTGTGGTTAAGGATTTCTTTCCCTACTTACTGTGTCCTCTTATGTAATGCCTTTATGTGTATAATCAGGCTATTCCTGGTTAAATAAATGTAGTGAATGTACTTAAAGCTTTGGCCATATCAATAGTTTTAAATGTTTTGATTTATTAATTACAAATTGCATATTCTTTACATTACTGTCAAATTGTAAATGTCTTTTATGGTGTGTCTCAAGGATAAAAGCATTGCATTGTAACCTGTGCTTTTGGAAAATCTAATTCAGAACACAAACACTAAGCAAACAGGGATGTTGTGAGTCCTTGAATGCAAATGTTAGAGATGACAAATGTTTTCAAAGCAGACCTGAGTTGCAAACATATTATCTTGCGAAAATTACGCAACTTTGACCAATTTTGTTTTTTTTTCTGCAATTGATTAAAGGGATCTTTCAGATTAGTGGAAGTGAAGTTCAGTGAGGTTCTTGTCAATAGTCAGTGTGTTGCCTACAGTAGATAACAGCTGATATGCCCCCAGTTTGGAGAAGCAGAGAGGAGATGCACTGAAGCTAAGCAATGTACTGCTGTTAACAGGCTCAGCAATAAAACACGTTAGCCACTTTAAAAAGACCTTTAAAAAAAAACAACTTTAAGAAATCAATATTGGTTTAAATGTACACTATGTTTAGAATATTTTCACCGCTTCACATTGCTTTGAGACAGCTGGCTTGCTGGTTGGGTAAAAGCTGTAATATTACCTCACAGAACATGGTGTACTGCTGCCTTGACCTGTTAGTTAGTTAGTTAGTTAGTGTTACATTGTGACCGATGTTTGTCTTATGTAACAGCACTTTCCCGTCAGGAAGGTAAAGCAGGGAAAATATTCTAAATATAGTGTACACTTAAACTGATATTGATTTTATTATTATGTGACTCAGTCAAAAAAAAAGTCTCTTGCACACCTGAAAAGTCTTTTTGGCAAGCGTGTAGATGGAGTGGGTACATCTTTTAAAAAAGAAAAAGAGACACTGGCTCACTATCATTAAACTTGCTCAATAAAAAACACATTGCTTAGCTTCCTACACAAGGACTCCTTTTGCTTCTCAAAACTGGGGGCTTGCAGAACGCCATGACTCTTCTAGTATCTCATACAACCCCACTTCCAATAATCTGAACTATCCCTTAAGTTTCATGTCTCTCGAAGTTGATTTTATACAATTCTAAAGTGTATAGATGTAGGCAGTAAATGCAGGCCTTTTATAGTTAAAGCATTAAAACATGCAAAACCACCATCAAGCAGATCATCCTTTAAGTTGTTGTCACTGACTTTAAAGTGTGTTCTCATAATCAGCCATCTCCCTTGATAAGCCCAGCAGAAGGCATAAGTCATCTCCTGTGCACAAAGTTTTAAAAAATATCTTTTTACAGCAAAATCTTTGTTCCTCCCACAAAAGCCAGGTGTACACAACACATAAAACAAAATGAAATTGTGTTTCTAGACATAATTTGTCTCATTTGTCACTAAATCCAAAAGTGCTTGGAACCAACTACAAAATGTATTCCTTAAAAACTAAATCATCTATCCATAAACTGGATTCAAAGTATTATTTTTTTGATTGTCACAACACGAACACTAGAACCTGAGCCTTATTTGTGACCTCTTCATCAAATAGAAGAAGTGATTTAAATGTTGACATCGTGGGGATCCTTGTAATCAAAGACTGTCCTTTTGTAATGCTGGTGCATGGGGCGCGAAATACAAAGTACTTTAATGCACACTGATTGTTTGTGTGTGTGTTGGGCAGGGGCAGGGTGGGGGTGGGCAAGGTAATTCACCCTTCTTACGTTGCGCCCTTTTTGCTCTGTGCTCCAATAACAGCTGGTACCTCGGACCACTTTCTCCTTTTCCTGTAAAAACTACACAGTCACTTGAACGAACTAGCAATTGACTGATGTAGATGAGCTAGCTCGTTAGCTGAAAGTAGCTAACTGACTAGCTTACTTGCTTTTACAGGTCTTTTCAACATCTTCTAGTGGTGGGGGAAGTAACTAATCCTTTGATGTATCACAGTCCTCTCTTAAACGTTTATGAATCGATGCAGAAAAGTCAATAATCCGAATTTTAGAACCCAATTCTTGACATTATGATCACCTGTAACAATTTGATATTATGTGCTGTACGTTCCTACGTTCCTAGCATTTATAGTTTGTCTAAATACAGGAAACAGGAACTGTTTCAACTGTAATTGGAGCTCACAGTGAAAAGGGGCGGGACTTAGGAAGGTCAATTATCTCCTGATGTGTTTGCACCAATCACTTTCACGGCATATAAATGTAGGGACTGGACTTGTGGTGCCCTGTGCTCATCACACATGGCATAACGTTCCTTTGACCAACCATCATGGACTGGTTTATGTCATGAGCATTCTCGGACCATGGTGGGGAGTCCATGGGCTCCCGTTTGATCGAATGGATCAGGCCGTGACCTTTGAACTCATAAGTGCCGTGCTTGTTGTTGTAGTCCTGGTGCATGTAGGCCTTGTGAGGGTCTTGTGGGTAGACATGTGAGTCCATGAGGTTGATAGGTTGGTTGCTGCATAGAGAGTCTGAGAGGGAGAGTCTCTGAGGACTAAACTGGTTGTTGTCGTTGTTATTGCTCAAGTCTTTATCACATTTTAACAGACGTCCACTTGTGTTGCCGCTGTTGTTGACTGCATAGTTCTGGTAGTTGCCGTTGTTGTACGGTGGGCTGATTCCTGCTTTCCCTCGCTGGCAGGGTGAGTACTGTGGATCGTAGTAATCTGCCTCTGATTTGAGATGGAGACCTGAGGTCTGGTCATATACCCCATTACTGTAGCGCCGTTCAAGGGCCTCTGGGTCACGGCAAGCCCAGGGTCGCCCATAGGCGTCGCAGCCATTCTCAGAGTCTGAGTCGTGCTCTACCTTGATTGGGGGCATCTCGGGCATCAGATGGCCATCGTAGCATTCTCCGTAGCCGTTCTCGTTCTTCACCAGGTCCACGCAGTATGCATCCGGATCTGTGGGAATCTGGACGTTCCCGTAGAGCTTGGAGACAAACACCTCGCCACCTCTGCCGCTATGGCAGGTAGGGGAAAGGCGGTATGGCTTCCCGTACTGCCCGGCCTTGTTCAAGCGATTTGATGGGATGTAGCCGACACCCTGGCCTGCTCTGAGGGGACCTGAGTTTGGGCGCAGAGGCCAGCTGCCACCCAGGCCTGGGCTCACGCCTTTATGGGGAGCCATGGAGGACTTGCAGTAGTTGAGGGGCTCCTCCTGGTTGTAATAACCATCAGGGCGATACTTGAGGTTGTCTTTGGAGAGCGGGGTCCAGGGAGTGTGGTGACCTCGTTGGGTAGCGCCAGGAGTGGGACATGAGAGGAGGAGAGGGTCTGCAATGTCACCCATTCTTCCACTGAAGGAGTGCCTCCGGAGATGTTCCTCTCGCTCACTGTGAAGGACAGGCATGGCATGAAGAGCGGGGCGGGGAGGAGAGAGGGGTCAGAAAAAAGAGAACGAGATCGTTAGTCACGAAACAAGAAGACAAACACAAATACAAGGTTTCTGTTGTCCTTGAGGACATCCAAGAAGTGTCTCTTAAAATATCATTGGTCTACTCAGATATCCATATGGGAATGTCCACAAACTGAATGTTTTTTCTACTGATTGATGAATGAGTCAAAGCACAAATATTTAGGCTTGGTTCACTTAAGTTCATGACTGAATCGTTCCAAAAGTGACTCATCTTTTCCACAACTCATCTCATCTGAAAATTGAGAACAGAGACAACATCCAGGACCCAAAGATCAATGACAACCTGCACGCCAAGTTTATAGGCAGTCCAAGGCTTTATGTCTTTATTTACTCTTAAGACACTGCAGTGTGTTTCAGACTTTGATGGGTTTTTTTGGTTTGTTTGTTTGTTTGTTTGTTTGTTTGTTTTTTTAGTGTGTGACAATGTTTTTAAAATTGTATTTTCTGATTTGGGATGATTGAAATAATTGAAGAGTTGCATCATCCGGATCAATCAGTAGAGAATATTCAGAGATAAAGACCTAATGTTGCAATATTTCTAATCATACAATGTTGTTGATAAATATGTCAACGAAAGCTGTCAATAAGGTGACCACCAGGAAGGGCTCAGGATTATTATTACTCATTAAACTAAACTTAATACATGTACACATGTAAAAAATAATCTGAACTGAGTCAAATTTCACAGACTGGATTGAGTTTAATTCAGTGGTGCTCTTTAAGCCAGAGCATAACCCTCAGAAATGTAGAATATTCGGTAAGACATTATTTGAACGGGTGTGCATGTCATGGTTATGACACTGTCATGACACTGTCATAATCATGACATGACAACATGAAGGAATCTTTATAAAAGTGTTGTTCGGTCAATTGTGTCATTTTTAATGCAAGGTTGACGTTATTTGGAAAACCTAACCCTAACTTTGCATTAACAAAGTGACATAACTGACTGAATAACACTTAATGGCAACAAGACTTTTTCATGTTTATGCCAGGTGTCATGTCAGTGGTTATGACGGTCATGTCAGTCTTATGCACAAACCTTTAAAGGAAGTGTTACTGAATATTTCAAGTGTAAATCCATCACTAGTGTCAGCTAATGCCTGCAGTTTTTCATGTTGTCTGAAGATTATTTTAGAAGAAGTAGAATATTTCAAAACTGCAAAACCACATTTTTTCTGCAATGTCACTGAACCTTTTTTCTGAGGTAATCAACTTTGGCTTACATAATTTATTCACAAATGCATTTTCCTCACTATACATTGCACATACAGTATAATTTTACTTTACTTTTATGATCAACTGGTTCTTTAAACACTGTAATGATAAGATAAGGTAAGATAAGATAGGATATGAGATAAGATCAGCAGCTAAGGCTCTGGATTAGTATTATTGGACTAGACTAGTATTAGAGTAGAGATCTGGAAATGAGTATATACTGTAAAGTACTGTATGTTGTGTGGTAATATCTATCTTCAGTAAAATCACTTTCATGATGTAAGGAGCTTTGATGGTCTAAAGTTATATGCAGCACATGTGGAGAAACTAATTTCTATTAGTGAATAATATCACTTGGTGGATCCTGACAACACATGGGAGATATTTTGTGTGTATTTAACAGCATTCCATATGCAGGTACACACATTTAAAGGTATTGCCCACTGCATTATATGAAAAAATACACTTTATATTAGCTAACCTGCAGTACTTTTCCCTAATTTAAGTGCCATGTATGTTGTACAATGCAGTGTTCTCATACTGGAAACTCCCCCCTCAACATATAAGCTTTATGGCCTCTGAATCCGAACAGCCAACATGCTGTCCACTTATATTAATTGGTATTTTTCTAAAGAAACCATAATCCATGTATCCCTGGATGATGCTGAGATGGAATGAACAGCAGAGGGGGTGGGAGGGCTCTGCTCCCTGACTACAGCTCAACTCTTGGCCTTGCAGCCTCGCAGTGTAGTTAATGATGCATGAAGCGCAGAGGGCCTTATCCAAGCTGAGACATGTATTTGCTCCTAATTGGCCACAGGTAAGGCGTCCAGCAGTCATTTGGTTTGGTGTCAGAGCCTGCTGGGTGAGGAAAGGGCTTATGTTTGTGTTGGTAACTGGGTCTCAGAGCAAATGCTTGTGTGTCCACAAAGCTGTTGCTGGGTAATAAGCTGGTATCTCAAGAAAATAAACTCAAAAATGAATAAATAACATGGGGACTGATGCCCATGTAATTTTTCATCACTCAAACTGTGCTTTGAATGTGTTTTTCTGTATCCATGCCTCATGGATTTTAGTTGAGCCAGTTGCTAAGTGTGTTTTTACATCCCTTATAACTTATGAGGGCATCTCTGGCACCTTGCCATCACATTGCCAGGCTTCAACAAAACTTAACTGATGATGTAGTGGCTGTGGCCTTTCAAGGTTTTAAAACTTTGACCTTTACTTGTAGCTCCCCCATCAGGCGAATCAATGTAATATCCAGAGGCCATAACAAGGTGCCAAAATGCATCAAGTTTGGACCCATGGTGTCTGAGACATCAGATTTGTGTTAAAAAGCTTGACCTTTAATTACAGTGTAGCACCCCCATTAAACCAGGAAACAGTGTGAATATACATCATCCCTCCAACTTTAGTTAAATTTCAGAAAGTTTTATTCTCTCTTACCCATGCTCCAGTGCAGAAATAATCCCTCCTCCTCCTCCCTTGTTCTTTCCCCGCATCAACATGTTCTTCATTTTCATCTCAGTGATGGAGGGCAGTAGGAGGGGTACACCTATGCAGAATAGAGCCAGCTGAGGAGGCAGCAGAGCCCCGGAGGCCGACTTCTTTTTCTGACCGTGGAGGAACTTCAGCCGACCCTGGAACTGCATAGTCTAAGAGGAGAAGAGGAGAAGAGTTTATTCATGTGAATTCACATGTTCACTTAAAAATTCATATAAAACAGAATTAGAAGCCATTGCTTTTTTCACATACCCTTGAAAGTTAATGTCTACTTGTCTTCTTTTGCATTGTTTATTTTTGTAATTTGATTCCAGGAAACATTAGAAAGCCCAGAATCAGAACTGCACACAAGTAGTATACTAATATACCAACATTTTCTAGTTAGCGCCAAACACAAAGTACACAAAGTACAAGTAACATCAGTGAGAATCATAGTAGTTGTTGAGATATTTCAGTTTGGACCGACCACCAGTGACCACACTGCAGACATTAGTATTTAAACGAGACTAAGAGCCTTAGCGTTGCTTTGAACTAAATGCTAACATAACCATGCATGCATGCTGATGAATAGGTAAACGTAAAAGCTAAAGGTCAACTTAACTGTCACATAAACAGAATACAACGCATAGTACCATTCTGTCTTTGCATTTAACCCATTGTAGTTTTAGGAGCAGTGGGCAACTACTGAGCAGCACCCAGGGTTAGCCCAATGTTAGCCAGTGCCTTGGTCAGGGGTACTGACTGGAGAATTGACCTAACATACATGTTTTTGTGGGTAATAGCAGATAATTTACCTGTTTAACAAATGACATGGAGGTAGTTTACCACCAATGGACCACCATAGTTTGGCCTGCTAACATGCTAACATTGGCTAATTAGCACTAAACACCAAGTAGAGTTAGACTGATGGGAAATGTATTAGACATTGTAAGATATTTGTGCTGCATTGATCAACCAACATTGCCCATAAAGCCACATCACTTTAATTCTTTTAACAGAGAAGGAATATTCACTGGGCTTTTTATCAGTTAGCAGAATGAGTGTTGTGCATTATCTTACAAATTTGTGTGTTTTTACTGCAATTATGTTGACTGATGAGGCAAGCTTTTTAGCAACATTTGCTCACTACTTGGCAATAAGTGCTTCAGTATTTGTCAGAAAATTGCCATCTAGAATTTCTGTTGTTCGGCCAACATCAGCGCTACCAGAGTGGACTTGGTGACAGTGAACTCCACTGACCCTGATGAAATGGTCCAAACTCATATTCTTGTTGCTCTGTCATCAGGACCTCGAGCTTTTCCACTGCTGTTCTCCAAACCGCTCTAGTCACAGCCATGAGGGATGAACCAAGCTCCTATTCTGCTGCTGCGTCCAGGCACCCAATTACCTCATAATGCCTTGCAATACAGCTATAAATAACTGTACACACTATAATTAAAAATGAAGTTTTGCTGTACCAAATGGGTCATAATACTTTTTATAGGCCTGGGTCTTCTCCCAGAAAGTGGGCAACATTTACCCCATGCTTAATTGTCATTCCAATATTCTGAACTTTTTGGTTTTGCATAAACTTTAATGCATTTAAAACTGAACTGTTCACTTTAGCTGGCAGTTTGGTTCAGACCACTCACCAAGAATCCAGAGGTGCTGTCCAAGAGGCATCGGACTCGAGCAATGAAACATCTGTTGAGAAAGCAGGAGAGCTCAGAAGGAATTCCGCCCGCCTCCGGAGAATGGAACATGCTGCTCACTACGAAGTCCTCACCTGAGATGTAACAGAAAGATGGAGGACAAGAAAAATATTTAGCTTGAAATGCAATTTCTGTGGAAAAAAAATACATATATACCCCAAAATGACACTGACACTAGGAAAGTGGATCTACTTTCACACAATAACTGATGGCCAAAAATTAAACATATGATTTCAGTTCTCAGTAGATAATTTTGGTTGGTCTTCATATGTACTAATGATGGATGTACCGTAAACTGAAGTAATCAAATAGAATATGTTCTGGTCTGAGCAGAAATTTGGGTGGCCCTTGGGAACATAGGATCTTGTGAAAGTCCCTATGAACATATGACCTTGGGAACAACTCCCAAATCCAGTAAGATACCAACCAGTGCCTGCAGCTAGTTGGTTGTCCTGGTGTGCTGACGTCCCCTGGTGCTGTGGAGGACACATGGCCCAGTGGAGCTGACGTCTGAACTCCTGACGGTCGTCTATATGGATGTAGTCAAACACGTTCTGGTGCATCACATCAGTCTGTTGGGAAAATGGAGTGGATTTTGGTAAGTTTGTTTGTCAAGGACAATTGTCAAATCAAATATTTTATTAAGAATTGTCTGACAGTCAGAGCCAGAGACATGTCTAGTTTTAAAGTCCCTTTTTTCATCATGTCATCTCCTGAAAGTCTGTAGAAACATAAGATTGCGTGTTCACAGCACTATCCGCAGACTGACTTTGGACCACTGTGCTTTGCTGCCATCAGTGCAGCTGGTAGCTGCTGTTTGGAGGGGAGATTCCTGTCGTTGCTGCTCAGATAGACTCAGTCTGCCTCAGGATTCCCAGGGAGTGTGCTCTCACTTCCCCCCATCACACACACAAGGGCCATACTGTACACACAAAGTCAATGGAAGTCACAGAAACATACATGCACACTTGTATAGACACATGTCAGCACATACACACACATTTACCCAGTACAGTAACAGTCTACGGGCAGCTGTAGGGCCAGTGAGGGCAGCTGTGTTTGTCAAACATCGCGTGACACCAGCTCCCGAACAGCAGTCCAGCCCAGCTCACCCTCCCCATCCACACACACACACACATACATACAGAGTGAGTCGGGTTCCAGCCCACTCTCGTCATGCCTCTCTCTCTTTTCCAGCAATAGCTTTGCTTTCTGTCATTCCATGACAGATTCCTCACTAAAATGTTCAACCTTCTCCTCTTCCCTCGCTCCCTCCTCCCTGCACTCTCTCCATAATTTCCACACTGGTGGCACGCGAGGGTTTTTGATCGCTTGCCTCTGAAAACACAATCTGTTCCCACCGTCTTCGGCGGGCGCTTCGTCCTGTGGTTTGGTTCCCTACCGGCAGTCAGGCAGACAGACGGATCGAGTGACTATTGTTTATGTTTCTCGTAAAAAACACAGAGAGGAAAAGAGGAGGGAAAAAAATGGGAGAATAAGTGATATTTTCGCTGACCTTCAAAGGCTAACTGCCCCAGTAACAAATGGGATCAAAGGCCAGTGGAGGTTTTCTGCTCTTCTCCGGGGCTTTCTTGTGGTGCTACTTAGTGAAGCGTTCTCTTTTCTTTTTTTCCTGTGGTATATTAAGGATAAGTGTCCTTCTGACTACAATTGTGGGCTCAAAATTATGTGACATGTTGTCAAGGCTTTAGAGGCACACTATGTGACTTAAAAACAACCAATAGCTCCTTTGCGAGAATTGAACATGTGGGAAAGGCTTAGAGGATGTTTTGATCACAGTCTCTGAAATATAAAATGATGATCTGTGAGTACTTATGGAAAATTTTTCATTTTTTATTGTACTGCGGGGACAGACTGTTCAGCAAGACATTCATCCTTAGTTTTTAAAAAATATAAATCTCAGTATCGGCAACACTGACTAGTTCAGGGAGTTACATGTTTTGAATTTGAAGTTAATCTTGTGTATAGATGAACAGTGATTTTCTGCTTTTACTGATCATAAATCACTTTATCACACACACAAAATGCTTTGGCTGCTTTGCATGCTGGGATGCTTTGGCTCCTAAGTCATTGCTGCCTGTCAATGCTTTGTCTCTTTCTCTTAAACAAGTTGAGTGTGTTTTGCATTTGACAAATTCGAAATATTGATGTGGAATGACTGCATTATGATTAGGTCATGTCTTACATGCTGTTACTGACATGTTCTATGTACACAATGGACCTCTTGTGGTTGTACTGGCACGAATTGGTGAATTTGAATTTTGTGACGTGCTTTTGCTTTCCAGCCAACATTACATCAGGCAGCAGCATGAAATATGGCAAACTGTCCTAATCCTACTAGTAGACCACAAAATTTTGCCAAGTTCACTTGTTCCTCATTTGAATGCAAACGTAAACCACATGGGATCTTTTTTCGCCATGCTAGCTGTGTTGCTCGAGGGTTGGCAATGTCAGGCTGTTTGTTGGTCCAGACTACAAATATCACAACAGCTATTAGGTGGATTACCATGAAATTTCCAAAGGATTTATTTTACAGACATTGGTGATTCCCTGATCTTTAATTTAGCGCCATTATCAGCTCAAAATGTCACTTTGTCCATTTATTTGGTTTGTGACCTGCAAAGCCACTCGCATCAGCTGTGCTTAGCTAACAAATGTTAGCTTGCCACCACTCTAAACTAAGATGATGAACAACATTATAAACATTATACCTGTTTTAAATCACCGTTGTGATTAGCATTGTCATTGTGAGTATGTTAGCATGCTGACATTAGTATTTAGCTCAATGCACCACTGCACCTGTGCACTGGACTCTAACAGTGTGCTCAAATAGAAAGCGAAGCATATTTTTCACGAGTAGATTACATACAAAGTTAATGTGCCATTTGTGCCGATGTTATGCTGAAAAAAAGAAGGTGCTTACCAAAAAAAAAAAAAAAAAAAACATCCCTGCCCCTAAAAGGGATGCATTTTACAGTAGGGGTGCTTTTTTGGACTAACACCACTTGGTGCTCACTAGCTGTTAGCTAGTTACTCATTAGCTTACGGCTGACTCTTCCCCACTTGTCAATCCCTAACATTTTCATCTCTATTTTATTTGTTGATGTAAAGAGTCAGTAGATTTGGTCATAGTTTTTTGTCAACGAAATTAACACTGTGTTGGATCAGCTTGCAAATTGCAAACACGTTGCCTCACCCTCCCCTTCCAAGCGTGTATTAGGAGAACCTACGGTGCCTCCGAAACTTGTGCAAAAGTCTGCATTTAGAGACAGTGTTTGGTTTTTTCATTCGTGGTGGTACAAAATGGTGGCCTGTTTGGAAGAGGACCTGTACCCTCTGTAGATATAAACAGTTCATTCTAAGGTAACAAAAACACTATAATTCTTATTTTCAGGTGATTACTATACACTAATGAAAACATACTTATTTATTTTATGTTCCATTTCTGCCTCATTCTGCCAATAGATCCCATTAAGTCGTACATCTCACATTAAAAACTGTTGACTGACCTGCTAGCACACACATGCACGCATTACGTGCACCTCACAGTTTTAATTTCCTTTGTCTGTCTCTATTGGCTCCCATGCCACCCTGCACACACACTGTGGCCGGATCGTTCAGACCGCTTTGGTTTTCATGTCGATTTCATGGCGCTGGGTTACTGCCCCCGTCTGCTTGTAAGCCAAGTGGGAGCGCTGTAGCAGAAGAATTTTTACCCTAAAGTGTCAGTGTGCTGTGTGTATATGTGTGTGTGTGTGTGTGTGTATAAGCAGACATGAGGGCAAGGGAGGGATTTTAACAGTGAAAAGCACTTTATTCATGGTTTTGAAGGAGAGGGATGATTTCAGCATCGCAGGACAGGCGAGCCTGTGTTGATATCATCCATAATTAATGACTGGCTGGGTATAGCCGCCGGAGAGGAAGGAAGCTAAACCGTTGGTGACTTATCAGTGCCCGCACACACACACAGACAGAGACACGCACACGCAGACACCCACAGAGTGTCTAACTAAGGGTGAAACGGAGGTCTTCACCTTCCTGTGGCCTCTCAGCAGTGACTTCGTGGGTTCTGTCTGCCCTCTAGATAGAGTTATCAGGCAGCGGAGAGGCAGGCTGACAGAGAGACTGCTACTGTGGCTCATTAGACGTAAGATGAAAAGGCAAGAAAGTAGAAAGGGATGGATGTAAGACAACACAAAGGACTGGCTGAGGGTGAAAAAGACCAACTTGCTGAATGATAGCAGAGATCTCTGACACTTGTTGAGTGAAAATTATTAGAATATGTGAGAGGCTACCAGGATGGATATATTAGCTTACCTTTGAAAAGGGATAAGTGCTCTGATATTTGATGAAAATTATGATTGATTGATAACTGTTAACTTAATTGCTTTCTTTCCAACAGTTGTACGATAAGATTGATACCACTCTCTTTTAGGTTGTTTTTAGGCACAATCATGTGTTGCAGTGATTAGCAACTGAGGTGTATTTGTGCTGAGAACATAACCACTGAAAAACAATCAGTTATAACATTTTATTTTTCTGATTCACCAGCTTTCTTGCTACCATCAGTCCCTCTTTTCATTCAGTCTCTACCTTAATTGCCCACCATTGCATGCTCTTTCTCTTTCTCAAACCAAGGGAAGTTTCTTGGTATCAATATTTTACAGTAGTTATCTGTAAGCCAGACCCAGATGCCAAAGCTGGGTGCACGAAGTAAACAAAACGAGGACACAGCTGGAAGAGTATCATTGTTTGGCCCATGAACTCCGCCTGGCTAGTAATGGTTTCAGTGATATTTCAGGCTGACGGGAGCAGTCTCAAAGCCGAAACGTGTTGGTCTGAGGATAAAGTTTTTCGACACACTACAAGTATTGCTGGAGTTTTAACCCCTCAAGAAGCGGTGTCTGAACAAGGCCTTAGACTCAAAGAAACAAAATGTTGGAAATTTTCAAAATATGTCCAAATATTTCTTTAACATTATTCCTTTGAGACGCGTAGCACCAGAACAGAGAAGGTTCAGAGACTCCAACAAAGAAGAAAAACAGAAGGGGAAGAAACTGATCATGAGAGCACTAAGACTAGGGTGACCAGATCCCAACAAACTAAATGTGGGACAAAGAGTATGTTTGTCTGGGACAATGTGGGAGATGTTACTAGTGCTGAGAGGCCATCCACATCAACAACTATAACTATAAAAATATCATTTTAAAAATCGCTCTGACTCCAGAGGATGGCAAAGTCCGGACCACAGCTTTATAGTTGTGGTGTGGACATTTTAGTTATAGTTGGTGTGGACGGCCCTGTAAGTTTTGATATTAAAAATAAACATTTCAGTTCTGCCTCTTAGCTCATAACAACTCATTGCTTTTCTGTCTGCTTGATTCAGTAGCACACAATAGGCAGTAGATAAGTAGTTTCCCAGTGTTTGTTGTAACTGCATATTCCAACTAAATCTGCAGAGTTTGCGACTTTGTGGTGACTCTTTTCCCAGTTGGGTGTAGTATAGCAAAGATGGTGACAGGTCAACCTGGGGCATGTTCAACCTGAAAACGGTGAGCACCAGCTTTCTGGCTTGGCTCCACAAAATGGTGCACAATGGTGTGCAACAGGGTTTCAGGTACGCTTTCTCTCTTTTGGCGGGTGTGTCAGAGGTGTTACCCAATCAGCAGTGGCATTTATATAAACACTGTCTGGCGTTGCAGTGCGCTAGCATACGAAGTGCACTGTGAATACCCAAATGTTGAACAAAAACTAGTGTGGAACGGTGGACACTTCTTGCCCTCAACAGTTGCCATCTTGTCTACATAGTGGAGGACGCCAAGCTGCCAACCTTGTGAACATGGTGGCCCCGTCAGCTGAGGAAGCAGCCGCCATGACTGCAGTGCATGGCTGCAGTGAACACTGAATTAAACAGATATAAGCCATGTATTTTTATCACTAAGTACCACTATACTGTTGTTGAATTGAAGGCACTAACATGTTTATTTAGTTACATTTGTTAAGATTTGGTACCGTGAGTCATATAAATCTATATATTGGTGAGTTTTCAGGCGGTAAGAGGAGGAGGGGCCGGCCTATCATCGATGGAGATTCTGGTATATTTTTTAACCATATGAGAAACAGGGCAAACCAAAGCAGATACAATTAAAAGGACAATCATGTTGAATGAAATGAAGTTGAACACAAATGAATAAACAAAGAGATATTTTGGCGGGTGGCAGTAAAGCTCCGCCTGCCTCCAGTTGACCCATGAAGAAGAAGAGGCTGCGATCAGCATTTCCCGTAAGGACACAATGGACGTCCCCGATTTGAGACAGCACTACCCTGCCAAAATTTGCACACTATGCAAGTTGAGTACATAGTTTGCAAAGTGTACTACAAGACAATGTACTAGTGGAAGTATCTAAATTGACACACAGCTCTGGTTACCCTAAATAAGACATCAACAAGAAGTTGATGAATATTAATGTTGTTTTTGCACTATTTCATATTGGCTGTGTTTGCTGTCAGGTGCCTAAATTCCTGAGATAGCTGGATGGTCTCAGATTACCTGAGCCTCTGGCACGATGCCATTGGACAACTGACAATTTGTCAAAAATGTGATAAGGTGGGCAAGAAGCTGAGGGAATAACAACACTCCTCATTTTTCAGAGAAATGTTGCACACTGTGGTTTGAAAGAAGACACTGCCTACTATCACATCACATAAAGGATAATGACTTCATTATACAGCATGTTACTTGTAGTACTGCACATCTAAAATACAACTGAGACGTTCAACTCACCTGGTGAAACCCAAGATAGTCCACAATGGTTGAGGAGGCATAAAACACCATCCCATCACTGCTCACCACCAAGGCAAAGCCTGTCAGAGACTACAAACACACACACAGACAAACACAAACAAACACACACACACACACACACACACACACACAGACAGAAATAAGCGGTGACTCAGGGGCAGCTCATGCAGCAAATAAACTCAAGTGCATATACATAATTGACAAACACAAACAACTGCATTTTAATCGGTGCCGTCTTTGCGAGGCTAACTTTAGCTGCTATGATTGCACCGAGCAGAAACACAGTGCAACTGCGTCAAATGGTTTTATTTGCGACCCAACTGAGGCTACAGTCATTACTGTACAATTATTCTTATACGCTTGAGACACGACGCAGCCAGAATTTGACTCTTGCCAGACTTTTTATAGCACAATGTTCAATTTATATCATTCTTTCCATAATTCTCAGAACAGCAAATAACTGTAAAAATGGAACAAAAGATATAAGAATAATACAACACTGGAGAAGGAATGAAAGACAGATGGTTATGGAAGCGAGTGAGCCAAATAAAACTTTCTGATTTGTAATGCAAAAATATTGCTTTTGAAGGAGTTTTTAAGAATATTTTCTGCTGGAATTTAGACTTATTTTATTTTTAAAGCAGTTAACTTGAGGGCGACATATAGACGCCAATTTGCTCCCCTTTAAACTTATGTATTTCATAAGATACAAACTCTAATAATCAAGTCAGTTTGACTGGTAACATGCTTTGATTTGTGATATCAAACACGCTGATTAAAAGCAGAGAAACCCCAGGCCCAAACACACCCTCATTCCCCTTCCACTCCATACACACACCCGTGCACACAAGGGGCGAATAATGTGTTTGGCTTACGGCGAAAAGTGTTGATTAAAAAGAAAATTTAAATAAACACATAACTGGCTTCAGTCAAATGAGGAGGGATGGACAGATGGAGAGGGAAGCAAGAGTGTGAGAGAAGAAAGAAAACACAGGAAGGAGACGTGGAAGAGGGGGAGAGGTGTTCCAGTGTGTGTGTGTGCATGTGTGTGTGTGCGTGCGCACAGCTGTGATAGCGTGACAACTGCAAGGCTACTTGACTTGCGTGACTGCTGCTGCCAGAGTCTGTCACCTCTATTTTACTGCGAGACTATGCAGGTCTTCCCTGCTGTGTGTGTGTGCGCGCGCACGTGTGTGTTTGGTATATATCTCTGTGGCCTCTCAATTCACACTCATACTCACTTTTCCTCTCTGTCTCCCTCTTTCACTTTCTCTTAACAGTGATCTGATTGCCCTAGCAAGCAGCAGTGCAGCACTCCGCTCACTGCACATGCTCCATCATCCCTGATACCTGTCTGTGAATAGAGCAATTTGTCCTAAAAGCCAGAGGTATCTGAGTCATGCTGTGACAAAGCAGAAACATATAATGTGGCATTTCAGTGACTTGGAAGAGGATTGGAGAGAGGTAAACTGAACATGTAAATGCTGGTCGGTTTGACCTCCTAAATGACAATGTGTAAAAAACAACATGATGGGAGGGAGGCAGAGATGGGAAGATCATGACTCAGGTTCTTGGTCGTGTAGATGCAGATGTTGTTTGACAAGGTCAACTGGCACGTGTTTGTGACATACAGAAGGAGGGTGACCCCCCATAGACTCAGACACACACAAAGATGCACAGATTTCACCAGCAAGCACTTTTTTTGGGTACTTCTCTCTCTTTGTAATGGCAAAAATCAAATTTAAATTGTAAAATTAGTCCAAACATCTCATCTTGTAATTTATTAAGAATTTTTTATTTATTTATTCAGAACATTTTAAACACCGCATGAAATAAAGTCCCTCCCTATCTCGACTTGCATACTGTAATATTTCCCCATTAATAGTCTGTAATTGACAAAAAGTGGTTCTTACTAAGGATTCATACATACTCTTACATAAATCTCACACACTATTTACTAAATAGCATCTTGGTGAGGAACTTCAGACACAGTGTGTGTCTGCGTGTTGGCTAATGCTACTAAAACTGCTAAGCTAATGTGAACTATGACAGTTAAGGCAGTCATTTCCAACAACAACTTATCCAAACAGATAATTCATCACCTGAGCATGTTGATGAAGTTGTCGGTGCCTCACTTAAACTTTTGTTTTCCACAGACGGTTACGTTAAACTTCTTAGGCACTAGTTACACGCGTGCTAACATTAGCTGCAGTTGCTGTGGGTGGCTTGGCTTCCAGGCTATCAAACGTGTTACACTGTTAGATATATTTTGTGTTTAATGAGATGTGTTGCCCTCACTAGCTTTGCATTCACATTATAAATATTGTAGTGAGAGTTGTCTGCATCAAGTTTTGAAAGTTTAACCACACGACCATTTATGGCTCGCTATCGCCCTGACTCTCTGTGATATGAACAAGCTCCACGGGTAATGTCACTCTCTATTTCTCTCTGTACTCTTGTTATTTTATCACCCAGATGTGCTCCCAACTACCACAATTTGGCGCAGATTGAATTAACGTGATTCGGTACTCGATAGTACTGACAAATTTGTTCTGTGAAGTACTGAGTTCGGTACCCAACCCTACCAATCACAGGTTGGTAAGATAGTTTATTGATGAGCTTCATTCCCAATTCTTCAAATCCCGATACTTTGGGTTGGTGGCTAACAACCCAAAGTGTCAGTATTTGATGACTTCATGATGAGACTCAACAATACACCACAATCGCTTACTGCACCTTTACTAAGCGAGTTTTGGGCATCAAAGATCTACATGTGCCTGTCACAACAAAAGGCGCACAGCACCTTTTGGAGAGCTCTGAAACTTTGGAAATTAAGAGAATGAAGGGTAATGTGGGATCAACATAGCTTTGTATAGTTTCCAATATACTTAATATATTGGTCACATGGGGCTGTACATCTGGTAACAGTATGTTGAGGCCAAATCTAATATATTTATGAAAACAGTGCATTTTGTCCAAGTCCAACATGTCAAAATATGAAAATGTCCCACTTTTAGACCAAGTATTTGATTATCTGTATCAAAACCATGTGTCTAAAGAGAGATAAGGTGTTTAGGCGGTGCAGCTTTGTAGCTGTGTAATCATATTCAAATTGCTTGTCCAATTAAGATATCTCATCTAATCATTCACATAAAGCAGAGTGTACTAAAAATGTGTGTCCAGCTACAGAACTTGTATTCAATAAGCAGTTGAAATGTCAAGTTTCTTGTGTATACAGCTTATAAATGACTCAGTGATCTGGAGAACCTGTCCAAACAATGGACACAAAAAGGGCCTGAATACGCTTGAATGCGATGTTGCCTTTAGGAGGTCCTATGTGGTCATAAAAAGGCCAGCATTTACATGTTGGGTTCATTTTTAGTTTATTTAGCCAGTTCACCTTTCTCCAATCCTCTTCCAAGTCATTGAAATGCCACATTAAATTTTCTTTTTAAAGGGCTTTGACATTTTTATTCTTCTGGAACAAATAGGCCTTGGACTTATGACCTGAGAGAGCTAGTGCGGGTGAAAACAGTATATTTTGTAGGTTGATTGCTGTAATTGGCTTTCCAAAATGGAAATGCTTGGCAAATATAGTACAGATGAACACAGTGCATTTATTTTTCACATGTCCAAAACGATAATTGGGAACACCCATCATTTATGTTGGAATAGAAGATTCCAGTTACAATTTATTTCACAGATACATAGCTGGAAAGAAAAACTAGCAAGATGCCAGTTATTATTCCATTTCCTTTACAAAAAAAACAACAAAACGAGACACTGTTATATATCTGTTTTAAAGTAGAAAAAGACAGACATACTCTATGGTACTGGCTGCACTGTGAGCATGCTGTTTTTGTATGTTTTCTCCATTCACATTTCCCTCAGTTCCTTGCATACTAAAGCCTTTAGGTAATGGAAACAGGCACCTGCTGCTGGCCCGCTCCACCACATATCTGCAACTACGACGCCCCCGGCTCCCATAACCGCCCCTGGGAGACTAAAAGCTTTGACTTACAAATCTTAAGAGGCGCTTTGCACGCAGAGCCCAAAATAAAATATTGGTTCACTGGATTTGGAAGCAAGGGGAGGCGGGAGGGGAGGAGGAGGAGGAGGAGGAGAAGAAGAAGAGGTGGTGCTGGGGCAGCCTTGTCTCATTGTTTCAACAGAGTTTCTCTGGTTTTCTCTCTGTCTCGCTGTCAGAGTGAGATGAAAGCAGTGATGATGAGGTCATGACAAACATGGAGACCCTCTGCCACCATGAACACACCCACATCACACACACACATACTGCAATTAGAATAATAAGGGATTCTGATATGTTGAATTATATTTGACAAAACTGTTGGATATCAGCCAGCGAGTGAAGCCATAGTCAAACATAAGAAACACATTCAAACATAAGAAACACATTACACTCTGAATCATTTTAACCTCAACTTAAAAATGTAAGTTCCGCTGCTGCCTAAAAAATATGTTAATGGAACATGGGTTGAATAGTTGGTTTGAAGCCTTCTTATGAGGCCTGAAAATGTAAATCCAATTGGGTTAAGTGACTTTGCAAAGATGTTCAAGTTCATTGAGGTTAAGATATTAAGTTGAATCAACAAGTATCCAAGGGTAGGGACTGAAATCAATATACTAACCTTAGTCATGGTTAGCATTGTTTTCTTAACAAGACTCCCAGCAAGTGCTAATCATGTATGTTTTTATCAAACTACAAAACTGAGGCTTCTGTGGAGAGTTTTCCTTTTCAAACAATGCATGCTGGGAAGTCTGCTGATATGCTGATCACGTTTCTTTATAAACTTAATTTAATGAGTTGAGGGGACTCACCGCAGTACATTCATTTTACTCAAAATGAATGTATTCATTAAGTTTCACAGTGTAGAGCACAGAATCATAATTTTCTTTTAATGTTTATTGTAGCCATGCTAGCAGTGTGTATCGAGGGATGGTCAGTGTCGATCTTTATTGTTATGTTATAATTGGCCAGTTTCCTGCAAATGTAGTGAAAATCTTTCCAAAAAAAACCTGGCAAAATAAAATGTGAATTAATACTTGTTTGCATACACTTCCATTGTGTCCATTATGTATGTATATTAGTGGTGGCGTAATTAATGTTTTTACTGTGATAAAATGTATCCCGACCATAAAACACTTGTTTTCAGAATGGAGTTTGGTTTAACAGTCTGTCCACTTTAAAGACTACTGGGAGCAGAGGGTATTAATGTTGATAATTCACATAAATTTAGCAGAAATATGTTTTAATGTATATTTTAGAACATATTAGAACATCCCGGCCCACTCCAAGGAGATGAGTCCAGGTAGGACCACTGCCCCCCCTAAACTGTGTCCTTGGATAATACATAGACAAACACATCAAACACACACACACAGATATTTGTCTCTTGCTTCCTCTCGAGATCCCATCACCATAACAACTAATGCACAGTTTGCTATGAGGCCCTGATGCAGGTTGAGTCACGCAACGGGAGGCAGCACATCACTACGGTCAATCTCTCCTTTTGTTTACCTCCCCTTTGAGACAACCTAACACGTTAACAGAAGCATCAGTGGATCAGCTCCGCTCTGTCTCTCTCTCTGTGTGTGTGTGAGTGAGTGCGATCAGTGTCATAATTTGCTGTTTGACAGCCAGCCATTAGGATATTGAGTGTGGAGCAATGATCTGATGCTCTTGGTATTCCCATGTAATACTGCTGTATGTGTCTGATTATGACACCCTGTCTGAACAGAAACGTTAGGTTTCCGTTTGAAATTAACAGCATATCTTCATACGTTTTACCTAAAATATATTTAAAATATGCATAGTTTGTCCTAATATTATGTCAAAATAAGAAGAAATTACTAGTCAGACTTTCAAATACACTTATAATGAATCTGTGGTTACAATCTGATTGAAGGTCTTAGGTCAACTGACCAAAATCAGATCTTTTATTTGGTCTGATTACTGTTGACAGGCTTGGTGTGCTCTTCTCACTCTCTTCTGCTCACTTTCACACACGACAACATGCATTCAGACAGAGATGTGCTCATACACACACACACACACACACACACACACACACACATATAATATGACTGGCTGCTCGAGCCGTCAGCGTGTGAGTCCCCACCTCCTTCATCAGCTCCGACACTCCCGTCTCACCCTTATGTCACGCAACACCATGGCTCTGCAAAGGAGGTCAGGGCAGAGGGCGAAGGGCACACACACATGCACACACACACACACACACCACACACACACACACACACACACACACACACACACCCCCCCCCACCCCCA